>CM033751.1:38582200-38817940 GCA_019671005.1 Hibiscus mutabilis | reverse complement strand
AACATATTTAATCCTTAATATGTACACATTTAATCAATTTAAACATCAATGATGAGGGTTAAATTAGGAATAAATTGATTAAATGTGTCAATATGGAGGATTAAGTGTTATGTTATTCAAATTTTTGTAACTGTTACGTCACCCAATTAACGACAGTTAACAATTTATTGACTATTTTGTAATAAAAATTAAAATTTAATGCCTATTATATAACATTTGAAAGTTTGATGACTATTTTATATTTTTAAAGATAGTTTAGTGACTATTTGTGTACTTTCCGATCATTAGAATAGCCATTTAAGTCTCTCGTTCGGGTTAAAGGTATTTGAGTGAAAAGTATTAAGCTTGTTGGATTTATGAAGGTCTTGGGCTCATTCCTATTTATTTTCTTCATAGACCCAGCTTGAGATAGAGTCTCTCTTTAGAAACCTTGCAATTTGGGGACCAATGACTAATTAAACCATTGTGCCCACCCGAAGCTGATCTCATTCCCTTTCTTATTCGATGGGATTTGGGAGAGGATTTAGCTTCGTTTGCTATTGCTGTGGGCAAACGATTATTGAGGTTACAACGTTCGTTGACAGAAATTGAAGGTTTTAGTTGCGAGTAAATGACCGTTTAGGCGTTAAAAATAATTGCCAAATACTCGTTCACAACTAAACTGTTAACTGCTTGAAAAAAATAGTAAATAAACATCCGTTTAAATTGTTAAACGCAACAAAAAAACGAGGCCTTCAATAACCTCTTTCCTTCCCTCTGATCTCTAAATTTCTTCCTTTTACCCTTAACCTCCTCCGTCTTCAATTTTTTTCTCTATTTCTCTAGTTAGATCCTTTAATCCCTCACCACAATTTGATCCTCATTTTCATTAATGTACAAATAAATTGTTGATTACTTTTTTGTCCAATGAGGCATTGGGACCTTGAGTGTCGTGGTTTGAGTTTTACCATGTCTAAATATTACGTATAAGTTATCAATTTAAATTTATTTTAATTAAAGTTTTATTATGTGTGAACCCTATCCATAATTATAGATTATAATTATAGTTTCAAAAGGTTGTTGTAGTAGAAAGAATTAATGAATATTTAATGTAATAAAAAAATCAGTTAAATAAACCGTGAATATGTAAATTATGATGCTAAAGTTTATTCCTAGCCATATATTTGTTTTATGCATTAGGATGAAAAATGGTGTTCTCTTTCATTTTCTTTTCTATTATACATGTTTATAATTTTATCTTGTCCAAACATACGCTGGAGTTCCGTTTAAACATTGGTTGTATAGATCAATATCCATCGAGAGATAATTCTAGACGTATGTAATAAAAAAGACCACACAAAGTTTCATTGTAATAAATTATGCAGAACTCTCAAATCTTTAAACCATCCCTAAACCCACCAATAGTCAATCTTTTTCTATGACCCCTTATAACAACTCATCTCCGAAACAGAAGATATTGAGTTCGAGAAGTAAGTTGATATAGAGATACTCCACCATGTATATACACTTTAAACAATATGAATCAAATCCAATTGTTAGATCAAAATTTGGTTATGTTACCATCATGCACCACCCATCGTAGCCATCGTTCAAGTAAGTCGCAAGTAGGGAACAATATATTATAGTACTATATGTTATTCAATAACATATTCTTAATTTATTAGATAGGTATTGTGCTAAGTAAATCTCTATGGTTTTCTCTTGGGAAACAAAAGCAATTGTCAGGATGGCCGAGTGGTCTAAGGCGCCAGAGTCAAGTTCTTGTCCTCTAACAACGGCGTGGGTTCAAATTCCACTTCTGACATATTTTTTTGCAACTTCATATTTCTTGTTGAACATAGCTTTCTAGGATATCCTCAGCAGTGCATCCTGACAAATTTTATGTATATATTTTTTTCTGATTGCTGGGTAGGAGCAAGTAATCAACATGCCACAGTAGTCACAGTTGCAAAAAGAGGTTTTCATGTTATGAGAGGACTTGTCCCCTTGAACAAATCTGCAAGTAGTCAAACATGCTGGTATGAAGAGTTGAGAGGTCCCAATCCCCTTGGAACCCTAAACTTATAATATGCGAGAAGTTTTCGATAATCCCAAAATGATGAACACACTTATAATATGTGTTACATATTCAAAAATTAAATGTTAGATTTTAAGTATGAATTCATGTGATTTAAAATACGTTTAGGTACTTAATTGCACAAAAAAAAAGTCGGGTACCTAATAGTATCATAAAAAAGTTAAGTACGCACAAAAAAAAATCTCGAAGGTTTTAATTGATTATTTTCTTTGATGTTAAGGGTTTAATTGAGTGTAAATTATAAAATATAAGTATTTTTTTAAAAATTTAAAAAATTATAGAAATTATAAGAAAATTAATAAAAAAATGACGCACTGTGTAACTCCCTAGACCAGTACGAATGACCCGACTCGATCCGAGGTGCTACATTCGAATTACAAAAATGACCCACAATAAAAAATTAAGTAAATTAAACTAACCCAAAACCCGGATCCTTACAAACACACTTAAAAGTCACCACCGTGTACTCATCATTTTGGGATTATCGAAAACTAGAGGCATTAATGATGTCAATTAGTTTGCTAAGCACTACTTAACAAGGAACTTCAGCTAAAGACTCAATTATAAGAAAATTTATAATAATATTTAATTATTTTTATAAAATTTATAATTTACACTCAATTAGAGTCTTAATATAAAAGAAAAAGTTAAGCCCTTGTGGATAATATGTGTCACCATTACAAGGGTCTGTTAGTCACGTTAACAACAAACAACCATCGTCAACGTGAACAAAGAGACTTTTGATTAGACTCAATTGAGTGCAAATTTTTAATGAAAATTTCATTGATTTTTAGATTTTTACCATTAAGCCTAATAATAATAACATTTATAAAAATAGTGACAAGAAATTAATGTTAATTAATTAAGAAATTAATGTCCAAACTATACCACATTTTACCTAAAGCGTTAACTTAAAATAAAAAAAAAACTTTAAACAATAATTACATCCACCAGAAAATTCAAAAACAAAAATCCTACAATTAGTGTTAAATAGTTAATGTTACAACGATTCAAACCAAAAGAGTTGATTCCTTTGTTAACCACATTCACCAAATGATCTGAGGTATATGGTTCACTCACCATTACCAATCCAAAATAGCAAATTATGTATCAAACTAAACCATCAAAAAGATTACATCCATCAATTAGGCACCGCCTTATTAGAAAAGAGAAAGCCCTCTCATCATCCTTTGATACAATATAAAAATAGTCGAGTATGAGTCGAACACGAATGAATATAAGAAAAATGAAAACTCCAGATAACATATAATCATTAATGATACTGCATAACATACCAAGGGATCATATCCCTGGTCAGATGAACAAATAAGTATTTGAAAAATTACATATATATAGCCTGCAAACACTTGTTGGATAGCCTACTCATAGAGAAAATCACCTCTTCCCTAAAGCATATTTAGATTTAGGATTCACATTACATATTAAGTATCTAGAAATGATAATATGCAGCAAGAATTAATAGGCATTCTAGTTAAAACAGATTCTAGAAAAAACCACTGAATCACAATCGGATTTGATTTCAATTAACTCGCGTTTGATTTCTTTTCGTTCATGTACTCTTCCAACTCTTTCAGCCAAAGATCAGCAAACTCACAATTCTTCCGTGCCTCAAACCACGGTCCTCCACGAGTATAATGTACGGCTTTCGGAGACGTTTTGGGGTCATTCTCATCAACCTTGTTATGCCCCTCAAGGAAGTTCCAAACAAACGGGACTGACCCTATTTCGCTGTCTTCGAGCCACTGGAACCTGTGAAGAAACGCACCCGTTTGGTTGTTCACAACCTCTGGTGTCAACGCTTTGTTCTTTGGATGGCCACAATTATACAGCACCATGGAGGACCAATTCTTCCGGGGATAAACAGTCTGCACAGCACCATCCATTTTCGTCTTCTCTTTCGGGGAATAATCGTGATGAACACACATGACCGCATATTTGTCATCGATCAACTCCTTTAACTCGTTGATATCAGCTAAGTAAAGGAAATCACAGTCAACAAACATTGCCCAGCCTTCGTAATTCGCCAAGTAGGGTGTCAGGAACCGCGAAAAGGAGAACTCAGTGCTCTCGAACTGATCCTTCTTGCGCCAATAAAGGCCTTTCTGCCTAAGATCTGATTGAACAATAGGTGTGATCTCAACGGGAATGGAAGAACGTTTCAGGATAGAATGGCGACAGACCTCATATGCTTCATCTTCACGCGGATCATAACCAATGAAGATCTTGAAGGGTTTTCTTGCGCCGCCATTGTTGGCCACTTGTGGAGCATTTCCATTAGCCGTAGTCATTGTTAGCAGCAGTGTTCTTCAACAGCAAAGATCTGCACAATTCTTAAAATTTTAATTTCATTGCAGAAACACAGTGATTCCCCTAAACTCATATATACTAAACAATTTCAAGGAAAGGGGGATTCTTTTTACTGTTATTGAGGGAAAATCAGTAAAACAATGGGATACTCAAATTTCTAACCCTCTTTTTACTTGTTTATTTCTTGCGGATTCTTGGAAACCAAACAAAACCAAGCACGGGAAATTTCAAGAATTGCTCTTTCATTTGCTTAGATAAGGGGGGAATTAAAAAAAAACTGTGAATTTAAAAGAACACAAAACGGGTAAATCTAAAGTATAAATATCGAAAACCCAAAAGAAATATGAGATTCATATCCAATCAATCCATTGCTTCCCATAAATTAAACAAACAAATAAATACATGCATGAAAACATAAAATCGTAGAAAATGTGATAGAATGAACAAGAAAACCAGCAGATCAGTAACATTGAAAAAGAAAAAGGCCTCACAATTACCTGGAAATAAAGAAGGAAACGTCGATCTTGAAAGTTGTTGAAAATGAAGAGAGAATGAGAAAAAAATTTCTAACGAAAGAAGGGGAGGGATGCTTTCACTTGGTGTTTGATTCTGAGAAGAATTTATAGAGAACGGATTTCAAAGGAAAATCATAAAAATTGGAAATTCACTAATTATTGATTTGTGTTTTGAGGGTGGTTTTATATATATAGAAAGAGGGAAGGAAACCACCCAAACAAAATTCAATTATTTACCATAGAAATTTGTTTTTTTTTAATAAAAGAAATTTGAATATTTTAGTTTTCCGTTTATTTTTCTCTTTTTATTGACAAAAATTACAAGTAAAACTACGGACCCGTAATCACCGACGACAAAATTAACTATGACGGCAGTGGTGGCAAAGAATGGCGTCAATTCCAGTGACTAAAATAGAAATTTAATCAAATTTAAATGACTATAGGTGTAGTTTATCGTAAAATTATTTATATTTTTGTTAGATAAAAATACCTCTATGGTCCCTTTCAATTTCGATAATGAATAAATTGGGCCCATTCAAAATAAACAGATCAATTTAGTCTGTGTTAATTTCGAAAGTGAGCATATTGGAACAATAGATGACAATGTTCATTTTCCCATCCCGGTATAACTATATATTTAGGCCTTGATACTTGCACATTCTTTCATTCGGTCATAGTTCTAAATATATTTGATAAATTTTGCTCTCAATGTTCACACATTTATCAATTTGGTCATGATTATAAAAAATGATACGAAAATAAAAAATGTATATATATTTTTAAGGGCTTGATGGTAAAAAAAGGCCTTTAGTAAAAAAAAATTCAAACATCAATTAAGCACTCATGAATTTTTTTATTATCAATTAAGCCCTTTCGCTAGAAAAAAAATCAATAAGTATCTTCGTTAACCAATGTTCACACATTATTTTCATTGTTTTAGTAAGAAAACACCATAAATACAACTAAAAAAAAGGAAACTACTAACTTATTAGATTGTCACTTGAAACATCTATGAAGTTATTAAAGTAGACTGTAGGGGCCATAAGCGGTAGCTCATGCTGCTTCTCTTAGTGAACAAAATTCGTCTACTTTTTTTATGTCTCTTTATATGTCCCAACAATGATTTTCTTGTCAAGTGTATTTTCAATAAAATAAAAATAATTAATAAAACAATAAAAAAGAATTATTAATACACATGACATAATCATTTGTAGCATATGTAAAAGGGCACAGAAAATGACATACGAATCCTATTCCAACTAATGTTGCAAATCATTTCCAATGTTATAATAATGTTTTATCGTTGGGTTCAAGTTATTTAAACATAAAGTTTGTGGAGATCATAGTGGAGGAGAAACATTATTAAATATTTATTAAAATGTATTTTTTATAATTATGTTTCATAAATTTTAATATTATTTAATTATTTAATAATTTTCATATATTTTAAAATATATATTTAATAATTTTTATCGTACTTTCAAAAAAAAACTTTTGTCGTTCTATAATTTTATGATCTTTATATTTTTATATGATTAATATATTTGTACAGTTTTTCTATAATTTTTAGAATTCTATAAATTTTTATTTAGGGGTATAATGAATTTATAAAAGTTTGGAGGTTAAAGTGTAAATTAACTAATTTATAACTGGATAATTTCTGAAAGGACTACAAGATAAATTTCCATCTCTACACCTCTCTAGTTCCGTCTAGTCAATGAATCAACATATGGAAGAAGCTTTATAAATACATAATTTATAATTATATATTAATTAAAAAACGAAACAAAAGATTAAATCTAAATTTAACTTCTTTTAACACCTATTAAAATATTTTAAAATAATAAAAAAATATGCGCCGAATCCTATACTGTTTATACATTTATTGTAACTCCCACATAATTTTGTTGCGCCCAAGGAATTTGTGACATTCCACGGGATTTGTTGCTAGCCAAACCGTAGCTGTAATCCCTCTTCTCTTTTCCTATCTTTTCTTTTTGGTGAAGAAAACTTTAGCTGTCCTATTTTATTTCCATGTTACAACGTAATTAATTTGCTTTTAATGGACGACCGTTTTTTAATATTTTGGTGTGTTTATATAATAATATCTGTTTTTTTATTTTTAATAATGTATATTTATATTATATAGATTATACACCTCGAACTTGAATTATCTAAAAAGAATAATATTATTTTTTATTAATGAGATTACTCAATGAATTCAAATAACCATTTTCTATTGGTGTACGAAACAAAGGACAATATATCATCAGGTGGTAATTTATATTTTAAATCACTGAATTTAACATTCACTTTCATTTACATCACAATTCTTTATTATAATCAAATTACATCATTTAACTATTACTATTATTTATAAATTAAGCCACTTATATTAAAGTCATTAAATAATTCTAATAAAAAAATAAAATTAACACTTTTATCATCGTCAAATAAAATTTAATTGACAATTTTTTGATAGTTTTATGTAAGAATGTATTGAAACATTTCATTTGAATAAACTCACAAGAAAAGTAACTAAATTTTCTATAAATCTTAATAAAAAAATATTTAAATTACTAATTAAATATTATTTATTGACGATATGTGAAAATATGTTAAATAAAAGTGTTAATTTTAAAATTTTTTCATTAGAATTATATAATGGTTTTAATATAAATAACTTAATTTATAAATAATAAAATTTAAAAAATATAATTAAATTAAATTAAAGGGTTTTAATATAAATAAATATTAAATTTAGTGATTAAAATGTAAATTACTTTCATCAGGAGTATTATATAATTTTTCATCAATCAGCACGTGTCACTTTCTATCATACCATTCAATTCACACGCACCGACACATTGTGTCTGTATGTAAGGTCCAGGTTTCACGTGCATCTCACACGCTTTCTTGATTCAAGGGTTTGATTCCCTTTATTAACAGGATAAACTGCACATTTAGTCACTCAACATTTATCATTCTTTTTATTTTGACCATCCATCTTTAAAGTTTCTTGATTTTCTCACCCTACTTTCAGAATTCATTTTTTGGATTCCAACTATTAGTTGTGTAACAACAATAACAAAACACCACGTTTTTGGAAATTTTTAT
This sequence comes from Hibiscus mutabilis, assembly GCA_019671005.1. Classification (NCBI taxonomy): domain Eukaryota; kingdom Viridiplantae; phylum Streptophyta; class Magnoliopsida; order Malvales; family Malvaceae; genus Hibiscus; species Hibiscus mutabilis. Next base: position 38,809,903 of record CM033751.1, on the reverse strand, counting down.
TTATGGAAATAACCCAACATTTTAACTTTCTTCTTCCCTATGGCTAGAATCTTTTTGTACCTTCATTTGATTGTCATCAACAGCCATTTACAACGTAATCGGTACCGAAATGTTCCTCTTTCTCTCATATTTCTTTTTTTAGTCTGGTTTTCTTAGAAATTTCATAAAAATCAACAAAATTAAAATCAAAACTTTGACATTGTCTTGGTCTTGGTATGATATGCAATCTCCACCGTTTCATCAGCGTGGTACTAAAATATATTGCTTTTCTCCTCACTTTTGACCTCCTCATCGTTTGAATTTGGATGAAAATACTCTAGCGCCAATGAACCAAAAGAGTCAGAAAACTTAGGTTGAAGAGGATAGTTTCAAGTTTTTTCATACAATTACTAAAAAATTTAAAAGGACATTAAAGCGGAATGACAGAAAAGAGTGAAATTTGAAAGTTGGGTGATGGAATTGAAAATTTTATTGTTGAGTGACCAAAACATATAATTTACCCTTCAATAAATGGTGGTGACATTTTTCTCGCTTAAATATATATTTGACCCCTAATTGTACCAAAAAAAAAAATCAAGTGAGTCATTGTTTTCAATCATGGTGCTCTTTTTCGGCACCTTCACTTATGTCTCATCGTTAAAAAAATCAAGTTTAGCTTTTAAGATTAGAGTTTAGAATTTAGAGAATTGTTGTATGGTGTATTTATTAGAGTGTAAAATTTAAAATTCAAAATTATAACTTAAAATTTAATATTTTAGTATTGGGGCACAAAAAAAGACTAATAATTTTTGTCCGTAATAATTAACCAATGAAGAAATTATCATCATGAATTAACCAATGAAGAATAAGTGTGACCTAACAGCGTTATTTCATCACAATGAAAAACAATGAGGGTTTATTTTTTCCTCAACCCGTCAAATCAAATAACTTAAATACTTTAATTTATTTAGTAATTAAAGATATTTATATTATTTTATTTTATATAAATTCGAATTTTAGTATGAAAATGTAATACACATCTCTTTAATAAAAAAATATAACTCAAATCCTCTATACACTGGAAAAAAAAAATGTAGAGAAAGGATCTTGTTGTTGTAGGTCCAGACTCGACAAAATTGGTCCCACCTCAGGTCATTAAAGAGCAAAAAATATTGAACCGTAGTGACACAACATCGCCCAACTAGTCCACTGATCAACAAAGCCCAACTTCTCCAAAAATAAATCGCAAGAACATTCACTTACGCCATTTTTTAGTAGACTTGTAACTGATGTAATATATTATTCAAAATATTTGTAGTACGGAAAGTAAATGATTATATTTTTGATAAAAATAATATTTAATATGCCGTATTATTTGATAAACAAGTTGAGTGATATTTATTATAAACCCAATATCTATTTAACAAGTATGTTTTATGTCAATTTTGTCAATTATACTCTCATATTATTTTCACGTATTACATCAATGTAAATATGCTAACCTTAAACCTGTAATATTAAATCTAAAACCCAAAACCCAAAATACTAAACCCTTACAAATTAAATCTTAAACACCGGAATCTAAAACCTTGAAACACAAAAACTCAAAACTCAAAAAACCCAAAAATTCAAAACCCAAAACCCTAAAATCATAAACATTAAACCTTAAACTCTAAACAACAAATCATAAAACTTGAACTCTAAACCCTAAATCTTAAACTTCAAACTTTAAACCTTAAACCATAAATCATAAATCATCTAAACCCTAATCTTTGAACTATATACCATAAACTCAGGCACGACCCTAGGCCAGGACAATAAGGGCGCCCGCCCAAGGCCCACGACTCAGGGAAGTTATTAAAAAGTTTGACAATCGCGATACTTGCAATAACTGAAATAACATCTGTAATATCTGCAACCACGATAAACGTAACATGACCGTAAATACTATCACAACTGTAATTTAAATTTATGATTTAGGCCCAATTTTTAGATTCGCCTCGGGCCACCAAAATTTCAGGGCCATCCCTGCATAAACCCTAAACCATATATTATAAACCTTAAACCCAAACAATAAACCTCAAACCTTAAACCAAAAAACCCAAAAATAATATAATAATAAATGTCAAAATAAGGGGAAAATATGAAGCTAGAATTTTAAGGGTAAAAGGGTACATTCATACATAACTCTTATGGTTTAACTTTATTCTAAATTTCATCAACCAAACAAACTTTAATGTAGTAACCACCATCTTTCATCATCTTTTTAATACACATTTACTCTCTTTGTTCCATTCAATATGTTCAGTATTGACTTTTTTGTCATTTTTTTTAACTTTAATCATAATTATTTTAAATATTTTAATTAATTAAATTTTATATAAAATATTTTTAAACTACTTGATTGGAGGTTTCTAAAATATATTTTTCACATTTTTATCAATAATAAATTTAAAATAATAATGAGTCAAAGTTCAAAAAATTTGACAAAAAAAAGTCAATACTAAACATATTGAATAAGACGAAGGTAATATTATTTAATACAACACATATCTTTTACGTCTGTTGTACTAAACGATGCGTTCGTCGTATGTTTGTTGATATCAAACTTGAAAACAACTTCGCCCGCCTTTCCTTGTCCTTTATTTCATATATGATGAATGACTTCAAAGGCTATCAGAATGTTGTATGTGGTAAGACGACCATGAATAAACATCGATTGGATCAAACGGATCATTGCTGGAAATATCTTCTTCCTTCTATTGGGAAACACCTTAGATAAAATATGATACTGAACGTTGCAAAATGCTATCAACCGTAGACCTTTCCCTACGTCCTTTTTTTCGATAATGCATAAAATCAATCACTAAGAAATCCTACGTTCCTCAGCGGCGAGAGTGTCTTCAACATCCACAGACATGCACAATCTCTCATATCGGCAAGCCTTGAGCCATCACAGTCAATTTGTCCCTCGTCGAATATGGCAGGTTCTATCTTCCCAATCCCATGAGAGCATCTCTCGAATAGACTCAACAAGGCCAGAATTTTCCAATGTCTTGGAGGTTCCATTTACAGCTTTTGATGCCTCAAAATTGTCCGTTTCAACCCAATCTCCAAGCGCAGCTTAATAGATCATAGCTCTGCAACAATGATAAAGCAAACTCCAAGACTGATTATGATTATGTCCTTAATTCGTCATTCGACTAACCAATCCCCACAATAATTTAGCTTATGAATCGGAGAAAATCAAACATTCAATCCCCTCATACACCTCCCAATTTAGCATTTATAGAGACAAGATGATCAGAATCCCCTCGTACAAATCCAGGTCTATAAAATGATTCGAATAGCCTATAATAGAAACACTACCAAACCTCCACTCCAACCCACATTACCTAAAACAAAACAACTACCAAAATTCAACATAACACTTAATTGCTCTAATCTATAAGGTTGTACTAGAGTTTTGTACAAATTAACAAAGTGTAGTCTCATATACCAACTAAAAATATTTTGAATTCAAATTGAAGTCTCATAAGGGTAACGTGTTATAATTACAATATATATTAATAATTTAAATATTATTAGAACTTTTGTAAAGTCTAAAAAAATAAACGAAATAAATAAATTAATCGTAAGATATAAAGCATGACTTGAATTATAAGGACATTTTTTTTGACAATAACTTACAAGGACATTTAAGAGATTCAATATGAATAAAGTATATCTATTGAATAATCCCAATAATTGTTACATTGCTAAATGTAAAAAGTTCATAAGAGATTCAATTACCTAAAAATAAAAATAATAAATAGATCTGAATAAATTATGCTACTGTGACAAAAGGACAAAAAGAAAATAGAAAGTTGTCGATAATGTTTTGTATATGAAAAATTTCAGATGAATTTCCATATGCTTAAAGACAGGGACGAAACTATGTATATGGTGGGAGGGTTCTTGCCCCTCTCAAAATATTTTGGTATAATAGCATTTGAGGTCCTTCTAGATTTAAATACTAGTCAAATAAGGACTTTGCCCCTCACAATTTTTAAATTTAAAAGCTTAATAAAGTTTTGCCCCTTCTAATATTTGATCCTAGTTTCGTCCCTACTTAAAGGGTTTAAAATACTAGAAGAATATGGAAATTCACTAGGAAATTTGTTCATGAATGTTGTCTTTTATATATATATATATGGGTTAGGATCTACTTACATTGTGTAAAACTCAATTACTTTTACACTTTTTTTGGACCGTTGGATGATGATAATAAATGGCTACGATTATTTCCTTTTTTTTTCAAGTGATAATCTTCACATTTTCTATTGTTAATCTTATCTATCTATTTACTTTCATCCAAACGTCTAAAAAAAGTATAAAACTTTTAAATTTTATACAGTGTAAGATGATTTCATCTCTCTATGGATCGAAACAATCTAGCCATAAGTGAGTAATTAACTCAGTGAATGATCGTTGAGGGAAGATTATAAAACTGCTCTAATATGCCCATATTTTTAAACAAACCAAGATCAAATTATGTTATAATTGTAATATATATTAATGATTTGAATATTATTAGAATTTTTGAGGATCTTAAAAAATAAAACTAGATAAATAAATTCATAATGATAAAACAACATGTATAGATGAACATAATTCGTATGTTTCTTTATATGCTTCACCAATGATTTTATATCACATATATTATTAATAAAATAAAAAAAACAATAAAACAATGACAAAATTTATCAATACACATAATATAAAATCATTGGTGAGATATAAAAATGAGCACAGAAAAGGGACAGACGATTGTTGTTCATGTATAGACTAGCTGACATGAGGATATATCATGTGAGATCAAATAAAACATATTTCTCTAAAGTTTTTTCTCTCGTAATCTTTAGAAGAATGATAATATAAATGTTCAAACAATCATTCAGGTGATAGTTTGGTTGATTTGTTCACCAATGCATTATCTACTTCAACATTTGAAGATTGTACTCAAAATTAAATTATGAAGGCTCTCAGATCATACGTGATGTTGTCATGAGAGAGAATAAGTACGTGTTGCACTCTATTTATTTTAACTGAGATTTTGTCCACATGATTTTCTCTATTATATTTTAATGAGATAACATATTATGTGTATTAAAGACATGTATAATTTTTTTCTTCACTAATTTTTCCCACAAAATTTGTATCTGAATAAGATTATAATGAGACACACTATCTTTAACGGATATTCAATGAAAGTGTTATGGATACTTGTTATTGCAAATGTTCATTATGATTAAAAAACTATATATTAATAAGACTTTGACATTCATTATAATTAAATTTTTATTGAATATTTATTTCATATTTTTAAAAATATAGAGATCGGGAAAAAATGTACAATGTAAATTGAATAAATAAGATAAAATTCTCATTTTTATTTTCACTTCTTTTATTTTTCTTTTTCTTCTTACTTTCTTCTCTTATTTTATAATAATTATCAACTTTTGGTTCTTGTAATTTTAATAAGATTTGAACCAACAAGTGGTCCCAATGAAAAAGAAGATGATGTTCATCCTAAGAGACTCGGGTTCAAATTGTTTTGTCTGCAAGTAATATACATTGTCAATTGGTTAAGAATATGTATGAACAAATACTACCTTGTAATTATCTTAAAACTATTAAAAAAATTTAAGTGGATTTAGACATTTAATATCCTTAAATGGTATAATATATTTTAGGATGAGTCTATCAAGCTCGACGAACACCGCTGAACACCATTAAATTAATTAATAAAGATTAAAAATATCAAGGACTCAACATATAATTATAAATAATTAAAATAAAATTTCTATTAAATTATTTTCTATATATATATATATTATTTTTTAATTTTTTAAATAATTAGATAAAATAACAACCTTAGTCAATTTAAAAAATAAAAAACTGTAAACCCTAAACAATAAACCCTAAACCATATACTATAAACCCTAAACTCAAAACCCTAAACCTTAACCCTAATGTTTAGGTTTAGGGTTTATGGTTTAAGGTTTTTGATTTAGCATTTAGGGTTTTAGGTTTAGGGTTTCAATTTCATGATTCATGGTTTAGGGTTTTATTTTTTATTTTTTAAATTGACTAAGGTTGATATTTGATCCAATTATTTTAAAAAAATAAAAATATATAATATATAATTAAAATTTTATTTTAAATAATTTATAATTATATGTTGAATCTTTGAGATTTTTAATCTTTATTAATTAATTTAATGGTGTTCAACGATGTTTAGCGTTAGTGATGTTCAGGGGTGTTCGTCGAGCGTGGTAGAATTTTCCAATATTTTATACTTAAAAGTTAAAACTTGTCATATAATGTGTTCATATACTAAATATATACAATAAATATACATATTAAAATATGAGAATACAAGAAATACATTAAGAATAAGAGAAAACTATATTTTTTTATAAAATAAATATAATTACATTTTAAAATTAATCAGAATTTAAACTCATATAAAATGAAAATTATACCATGAGTCCTTCCCGCCACGTCATCTATGAGACCAACCAATAAAATCTATTTATTTCATTAATTTTTTCCATGCCATATTTTTATCAAATGAATCTTCACTCATATTTACTGTAAATCAAATTTAAAAATAGTTTTTACCAAGTAAATATTCACTTGGTAAAAAGATGACATGAAAAATTAATAAAATAAATAAATTTTATTGGTTGGCCTTATGAATGACGTGGACAATTAGTCACTACACGTCCACCCTCACCTGTTCTGTCTAAAACCAGTTGGAAGCAAAACTCAATATGTTCTCTATTTTATGAAAAATTGTTAGATTAATCTGGCTTACCACGTCAATTATGATTACATCTAATAGAAATTTTTTCATCTTATTTTTAAGGTGAATTTTTACCTTTTCTTACATATAATTAAATAGTGAGTAGTTATAATATAAGAAAGCTATATTGAGACGGGTGGATGTTATTGGATGGACTATAAATGTGAGAGCACCAACACCGCCCACCACCATAACAGCGCAGAAGCAGCCGAAAACATAATAAATAAGACACGCCTCTGCATACAAAGCTCTACTCCGACTGCCCTATTTCCCTCCACTCTTTTCTACTTTTTGTTTGTCTGGCAAAGTGATTATGTCGAGTGTATCGAGCAGGGCCGACGCAGGGGCGTTGCAGGATGGGATAGCGGAGTTTTACGACCAGTCGTCGGGGCATTGGGAACACATTTGGGGTGACCATATGCACCATGGCTTTTACGATCCCGCTTCAAAGGTTTCCGCCTCCGATCATCGAGCTGCCCAGATCCGAATTATCGAAGAATCGCTCCGTTTCGCTGGGATTACCGGTTCGTCTTTTTATTCTTATATAATTGTTGTTTTCTATCCACTCCTGTCAAATCTAGTCTTTAAAATGAAAGAAAAAAAAAAGAATAACAAAACAAATAATATTGATCTTGAAACCTGCTCGATCGAAACTATTAATCTGTTGAACGTAAAAGAAATCACTATAGATAATCTGGATTCAATTGTTGAAAGCCAAACGCGTTTCAAATATTGTTTTTGAAAAGTAAATCTATTTTGAAGTCATAAATATGGTTAAACAAATAACTTTTTAAAAAAATATTTAAAAAAAATATGTTTCAATTAAAATACAAAAAGTAAAAAATTTAAGGTTTTTATATATGAAAAGTGATTTTTATTAGTTAAAATTATAGTTTTAACCTTTATTTTTTTTATTTTATGAGTATTTATGATACAATTTATAAATTTATATCGTTTTATTAAGATAGAATATATTATTATTAATAAATTATTTATAGAATTGAGATTTATTTTTTTAATAAATTTATTTTGAATTTTATATATTTTTATTGAACAAGCAACATAGTTATAAATTTATTTTTAATAAAAGATATTTTTATATTAATTTAAGTTTATATAGTTCATATATTTATGTTATAATATTAAAAAAATAAATATCAATTGAATGTGTATTTTTTTAACTTACGTCTTGCACCATATACTCATTCTCAAAGGCACATTTTAACCGTAATAATAAAATATAAAAAAAAAACTTAAATATGAAATTAAACTTTTCGAAAAACACTCTTTAAAATTAAATTTCTTTAATTTATTTGTGTTGACGTCCGTATTTAGTTGTTTACTGTTTGAGATGAATCCCCGCTTATCGGACATAAATATTCTAAGCTTCATTGAAAAAAATTACTGTTTTTCTGATACATTCAAATCTACTGAATTTTTCTGTTTGTAGACAGTCGAAATTAAAGGTAAAGGGTATATAGTTGTGGAAGTGAGATTGGAGGTTAACCGGCGATTCATCCTAAGCGAAGAGCACCAAACCAAAATAGACAACAGATGTGAAGGTGGTCCATTCTCCCCATAGGAATTAGGGAAACAGTTTATATAGTTTAGTCGAACAACTGCTCTAATAAATATATTTACTAATAAATATATGGGTTAATATCACGAATTAGTCGAATTACAATTTCATAAACTCCTTTCTTTTCCCTTATAACAATTCCTTTTTAGTTTTTTTTTTTTGCTCTTGGGGGCATCTAAAACTTTTTCAAAAATAATATTTTACATAAACCTTTTTTAGTTAAACTACGATTTTCTATGGCTTTGTCATGACTAATTCGGATGAGTCTTTCAGCGAAATTTATTTGCACACATAAGGCCTTGAACTCGAAACCTACTTAAATAATTTTAAGCTGCTTATTACTTGGACCAACTACGTTGGTTTGCATAAACTCTTTTTTCGAAATCAATTGTTTTAGAAAAAAAAGTTCATTTATTGAAAAAAAATCCTCAACATAATGAGCAGTTTATAGAACATATAAATCATTAAATTGTTGTTGTTGTTTTGTCAATTTTATGAGATAATGTTAGTTGGATGATGGCCCCAATTCAGTGGGAATCTTGGATTGTGCAATGAAATCTTAGAGTTTTGGGTGAAAACGACAATCATACTTTAAAATCATCAGAGATTGCAATGCTAATAAACGGAACTTCAACCCCACACCTGACCACACCACCTTCTTTCCTTACTTGCACAGTTCACACGTTACTTGGACAAACATGAATCATTAATGATTACACTAATAATTTTTTTGGACAAATCTTAATTCTAATCTTAATCATATCTTAAAGGAAAGAGACTCTAAAAAAAAGAAGAGAGTACTCCTGGTAGGTCTAAAATCCATGACCTAAAAAATATAAAGGTTCAAAGATTAACAGCTTGACCAACTGGCCAAATGTACTTGCTCGATTTCACTAACAATTTAATTTTGGTTAATTTCAACAAAAATGAGAAATTAAAGATAATTATATAGTTTTAGCGTTTTTTTTTCTATTGTACATAATTTTATTGACATAATAAGAAATTTAGGTCTCGTTTTGCATTGCTTTTGAAATTAATTTTTGACTCCAAAAATTGGTTTGATACCAAAAATAATGAAAAACAAGTAGTTTTTTAGGCTAAAACTGATTTTCAATTTGGCTTAAAAAGTGCTTTTCAAAAAGAATATTTAACTTTTAACTTAAAAGCATTTTTTACCTGCAATACCAAACTCTCATATTTTGAATCAAATAATCCAAAAATATTTTTTAAAATCACTTTGTAAAATCACTTTTCTACCGTATTTTTCAAAAGCAATGCTAAATTGACTTTTAGTCATAAATGTTTAAGTTCTATCAATTTAATATTAACTTTTTAAAAAATACATAATTACATATTATTAAATACCAAGTATTATTTTTTTGCTATTTTTTAGTATTAACATTAAATTGAAGAAATGTATAGATGTTGAGGCTTACATTATTATATCAAATTGACAGAAAAACATTATCACCATAATTAATTGTCCTTATTAATTAACCACTTTCAATAATTACCATTTTTAAGGTGCACCAATTTGTTCAATTTAATATATATTATATATAGGCCCTGTTTGGCAATCGATTGATAGTGAATAGCAGATTACATTAGCTAGTAGCAGATAGCTGATAGTATTAGTTGATTTGATTAGCAGATTAAATTAGCTGATAGTATAAAAGTGTTTGGTAAAATTAACTGATAGCTGATAGCTGTTTGATTATTTGAATAAGCAAAATAACATATAAGAACATGATGATATTCAATGATTGTTTGAATAATTTATTAATTATTAATATTAATTAAATTATGAAAATTATTTTTTTAATATCATTACTAAACATATATGCAGGATGTATACATTAATTTTTTTTTGTGAAACTATCTTCTTATTATAATTTTAATATTATTAAATTCATATGTATATATTAATTTTTTATTTATGAAATTATATTTTGAATATAATTTTATTAATTATTATATATATTAATTTCTTGTTTATAATTTTTTTAATTTTATTATTTATTCAAATTTATGTTACTTAGAGAAATTTTTTATAATTATCAAGGACAAAAGAGTCTTTACAAGTCTTTTATCAAAACTTGCTTTTTCAAAATGAGAAGTTTTACCCAAATCCACCGTTACAATTCTTTATTTACCAAATATTTAAGTTAGCAGTTTTGACTAGTCAAACCTTTAAAAATGCTTAAAACCTCTAATTTTAGCTCAAAAAACTATTCACCAAACGTGGCCATAATAAAAAATTACTGAAAGATATATAATAAATTAGTTTATTGTTAACACTAAATGATTCATTCAATGGTAAACCAATCATTATCTTTCATTGGATGCAAATTTAAAAGATTGTGGACAGTGGTACATTGGCTCAGATTGGTGGTCTCATTTTTACTTGATATATTGTGATGTTTTATTTGTTAATTCTCTCTTTGATGGTAAATAGAAAGAAAAAAATGTTTTTAAGAATTAAAACAAAATATTCTCTTAGACAACATAATACAATAATTCAACGAGAAAACTCAAGTTTTGAATCTTTGAAATGAAATTATTGATAAGAAAAATCACCAACTCTTAATATAAATCCTAAAACAGACAATGAAAGATAAAAATATATAAAAAAAACTACAAATATGAAAAGCTTACTGATCTATTGACTTTCAGATGACCCAGCAAAGCAGCCCAAGACAATAGTTGATGTTGGGTGCGGGATAGGAGGCAGCTCTAGATACTTAGCCAAGAAATTTGGAGCAAAATGTCAAGGCATTACTTTGAGCCCTGTTCAAGCTGAAAGGGCCAATGTTCTTGCTAAAGATGAAGGACTAGCAGACAAGGTATATCATATGTGTGCAAAATTCTCAGTTTTTTGCATTTCGAGCTTCATGACTCGAAACATCGTGCCGTATTTGCAGGCTTCTTTTCAAGTTGCAGATGCTTTGAAGCAACCGTTCCCTGATGGTCAATTTGATCTGGTTTGGTCTATGGAAAGTGGAGAACACATGCCTGAAAAAGCTAAGGTTTATTTTAATGGAACTATTGCATACATGCCCTAAGTTGCTTGGTACCATATGCTTGATTAATTCATTCCCTGCATCCAACACTGGCAGTTTGTTAACGAGTTGGCTCGAGTTGCAGCGCCTGGAGGCACTATAATAATAGTGACATGGTGCCATAGGGATCTCGGTCCCTCCGAAGAGTCGTTGCAGCCGTGGGAGAAAGAGCTGCTGAACAGGATATGCGGTGCTTATTATTTACCAGAGTGGTGTTCTACTTCTGATTATGTCAAACTACTTCAGTCCATATCCCTCCAGGTAAATTTACTTACTCGAATCGGCTGAAACCCTCTCCGGGATTCAATAGTTCCATTCGTTTCACACGCTACATTACAGGATGTAAAGTCTGCTGATTGGTCTGAGCATGTTGCCCCGTTTTGGCCGGCGGTAATACGGTCGGCATTTACATGGAAGGGCTTCATATCGCTGATACGTAGCCGTAACTATGTTTATAGCTCAACTTGCAACATCTTGTATTCTCTCTGTGCTTCCATGTTTTATATATAAAAAAAGGAATTATTTCATGATATTTGCTCTTACCGTGGATTGATATTATTAGGATTCAAGACCATCAAAGGTGCATTGGTGATGCCATTGATGATCCAGGGGTACCAGAAAGGCGTGATCAAGTTTGCCATCATTACGTGCTGGAAACCGGAGTAAATCACTATGACAACCGAATGTTCGAAGTGTATTGACTTCTGTTGTACTCGATCTAGGTAGATGGTGGAGGAAGATGCTACACAGTTTGGAACATCCATTATCTCAAGCTTTCATGATTCCGCTTCAAAGTCAGTTTAGGGGTGTGCCACCCCAATTGTTTATATTAGAAGTTTAAAATAATCTGAAGTTGATCACCCCGATGTTATGATGTTTGATTAAACTGTTAATCGAAATGGATTCGAACTTAAGATCTCAAAGTTAACATGATTTCAAAACTTATGGTTAAATTACAACCTCATTGATGTATGTCAGGCTAGTTTTGAGATTTTAGTGGCTTTAGGATGAATTAAAAAAATTAAGCCCCTAATAAAGATTAATTTATGATTACGGTCACGTTTTCAGCCACGTTGTATTTATCGCGATTGCGAGCATAATAATTACTATTGTGGTCATTACGAGTATCATTGTTGTGAATTTTTCAAATAACATATGCTATTGCAAATAAAAAAAAAAGATCCACATTTAAAATAAAAGATCGATTCTAAGAAGCTTTTGAAGAAAAGAAAAAGAAAACGGCAATGTGAAAGAGACGAGGAAGGGAACGATAGGACGAGAGTCTTAAATAAAGTTGATGCTCATAACCTACCAATTTTATAAAATTTTAATTGATCAAACGGTTGTGATTATGTATTTGCTTAATAAAATTTAATTATAAAAAAATCACACTATTAGTTATCCACATTCAAAAATTTTAAAAATGTCCACTAAAATTATATTTTATTTTTATTTTAGTCTTAAAAAAAGTTGGTGCAATGCTTTGTTTTAAAGTGAAGGATATTTGTATTTTAGGTTAAAATTAATATATGTAATTCTTAAAATTCTATCATATCAATTGTTCGAATCCAAATATTTTAAGATAAATATCATATTCTTTTCTATTAAAAACACTCGCTAATTTGTATTTAGATATAATTTTCAATCTAAAATAGAAATATTGTCAACATTAAAACAAACTGCATAAGTGATGCATTCTGGGGGGAGAACTAAAGCTCAATTCTAAGGTTTGACGCTAATTTTATTTTCACCTAATCTTCAGAAGTATCACGAGTCGTCACAATATATTGACACATGTTACTAATAGAGTTTATCGATATGTGTGACCGAAATGAAAACAAAATATAATTTTAATGGTTATTCTACAAATTTTGAATTAATGTGACCAAAATAAAAAATACGTTTTAAGATGTAAGAAATTTTTGAATTAATTAAGTTTTTAAACAAGTAAAATGAATCAATTAAGTTCTGTAATTAATTTTGACAATTATATTTTTATAATTTTTTTAATATTATTATCATGTGATACATTAAATTTTTTTATATAATATTTACATATTTTTTAAAAAAACATATTTTTCAATTGACAATAAAATAAAAAATTTAAAAATATCAATTGGCAATATACGGCCACTCCATACTTGTCATTTCTAGAGGGAGAGAGAGAAAGGGTGGGAATGAATAGTGACAAAGTTCGTGAAGCGCTTTGTTGAGACCGATTCAGCTGAACAAGTTTCAATAGAAAGAAATCCTGTTCAAGGAAACCCTAATTTTTTCTTGAATGAGGTTCGCTTTTTCCGATCTCCCATTATTATTCATATTGTTCTCCTCCTCTTCTTTTGATTTATTTATTTATTTGTTTATTGATTAAGATTATTGGGAAAAATCTATGGTTTTGAGTTTTAGGTGATGTATGCTTTTATTTGTTTCATTTCCAAATTTTTTCTTTGAATTAGTAACTTAGAGAAGAAGGAAGAAAAAGGGTCGAAATTAACTCACTATTTTGGAGTCGGGAGTTTTTGGGGTTTCTTTGTTTAAATGGTCGTGGAATTTTTAAAGACTTCTTTTTCTTTTTTGGGTGTCGATACTTGTAGGTGTTTAGAGAAATGTGAGCTCTTTTGTTGCCATTTAGTAAATTGGATAGCTGGGATTTTTTGTGTGTGCTGTTTTTAGTATTAGAACTTGAAATTTGTATTATCACTACATTGGATTGCTGGGGAGATTTTATGCATTACCTGTAGATTTATCTTGGACTTTTCAATATTGTTTGATGACAAACACACGCCCTTACAATGGCCTGCAATAGATGATTTGGTTGAACAATTATATTGTTCTTTGATTTTAGTTTAGGATCATATGAAATTAAGTGTCCATTGCTGATCAGCTGATGACTGCTGTTTATCATTATTGATCTCATAAAATTTTAACTGAACCCAATAATCAAATCCAGAATCATAAAACATGATTTTATAACCTAGAAGATTGTTTTTTCTGATGTGTATTTTTGGTAGGGCATTGGTTTTGCTTGTGTCTGACCCCTGGTTCAACTGTTTTTAAGACGTTATTTGGTGTTCATAAACTATGTGATTGCCTACAGCAGGGAGAACAATTGCACTTTAAGCATTGTTATATGAGTTAGTTTCATGTATGCTTGAGATGTTATATCATTTTCAACATTCTAACCAAGGACGATATTTTGCTTAGAGAGGTTAACCTGCTCTGTGCCTCTGTCGTACGTCGACCACTTAATTGCATATTTCTTGTTATTCAACTTGATCAATAAAGCATTGAATGTTGTGTCTATGTTGCTCTAAAGGTTTCCAGTTTTATCCTTATACGTGTTTTATGATATTGACTTGATTTCCTGTGAAAAAAAGTTGATCTTTCAAGAGCCAGAAATACCTTCTGGCTATGCAACTATTCTATCAGAAAATCTATATTGTTTAGAGAGTCTTGGGGATGTTGGGAGGGTAGATATAAAATTCTTTTTTAAGCGTTTAATTGCTATCAGAAAATCTATAATTTAGTTATTTTACATCAAAGTATTTTTCCTAGTTATGAGACCTTGTTACTTGCCACTTTGTAGAACTGTCTAATCTCTTGATGCCGTGTCACCTAAATTTTGTATTTCATGGAGGTAATGACATACTGCTGCACATTGACTGTAGGTCATGTTTGGATGATTCAGAGCTTTCCCCTCTTACCCTTCACTTTCTCGTAGAATGAATACAAGAGGTGGTCGAGTGTCTAGGGTTCAGAAGTCAAAAAAATTTCAGGGTGAAGGACCAAATTGGATTCTCATTGCTGGTGGTGCCTTGTTAAGTACCTTATCTATCCGCCTTGGTTACAAGCTGAAGCAGGCACTTGACACAAAGCAACCGTACAATGCTACTACTAGCTTGAAAGGTACATGGATATCTATTGCTTCAATAATTTGTATTGAATATATAACTGCTGCTAAATTTTGAGTTTGTTGCAGGGAATGGAATTTCTGACAGGATATCATCAGGTTGCCGTCTACATTCAAATATGTATTCATTTAGCCAAGACGAAGATGCTTATTTCAACTGTATGTCAGGTCTGTTGCCGCTATCTTATAATTTGAGCATCAAAGCTTCTATGTGTAAGCACTTGCTTTAGTTCAGGTCTTTGAGTGGGATGATAAAAGTGAAGAAAGATAATTCTTATGAATTCTCTAGTTTGATTTCTCAACCAAAACCTCCTTTTTAATTGTAAATAGTCACATATTCGCTTTGAAGAGAAGAAACAAAGTCTAGTTTTTCTGTAGGAAACAGACTTGTGCAGATTATCCTAATTTTGAATTGCTCGCCTTCCAGTATTACTACTTAGCAGTTTCAGTTTTTCAGAACTTTTTAACCATACTTACTTTGAGCCTTGAGGTGTTGATGTGTGACTGACACGGGTAGCTTATGAAAAATGGGGAGTTTGATCAACATAGTTCTGAAATGTTGGGTGGCATTTGTACTTCCCTTTGCATGTGTTGCTCTTCATATTGGTAGGAGTTCCTTTTGAAGTACCTTGAAACGCTCTAGTTCTTGCCATTAATAATTTGGCTAGCTGTAGATTGATATGTTCTCTACTTTATTATTATTATTATTTCTTGTGTCTATTGGTTTCTTAGTTAAGTTTGGTTTCAAAACAGGAGATGGAAGCATAGGGGAGAAGCACCCACCCAATGGTCAGATGATGCCCAAATCTGAAATTGCTTTACCTCTGGTGACAGTTCCTACTGCTGATGTCAACAAAGATAATGGTGTTATGTGGGCTTCATCTCTTGATCGTCTTGAGTTGCCTCCAAAACCATTCCATCATTCTAACTGCTCCGACTCGCCATGTGTCTCAGAGTCTGGCTCTGACATATTTAGCAAGAGGGAAGTGATACAGAAACTAAGGCAACAGCTGAAGAGAAGAGATGATATGATACTGGAGATGCAGGATCAGATTATGGAGCTTCAGAATTCACTGAACGCTCAGGTGGCAAACTCAACTCATTTACAATCACAGCTGGATGCAGCAAATAGAGAATTGTTCGATTCCGAGATGGAAATCCAAAGGCTGAGGAAGGCAATTGCGGATCATTGTTTACGACATGCTGGCACGAGTGAGAAGACTTCAGCTGTTACGGCTTGGCCGCACGAGTTAAGAAATGGCCATGCCAATGGGTATATTGATGGAGAAGGCAACTTGGGCTCCCCTGAGAAGGGAAGGGAGGATGGGGAGAGAATTGATATGCTGAAAAGAGAAGTAGGAGAGTTAAAGGAGGTGATAGAAGGAAAGGAATACTTATTGCAGAGCTACACGGAGCAGAAGATGGAGCTTTCCATGAAGATCAAGGAGTTGCAAGAGAGATTGGATTCCCAGCTTCCCAATATTTGGTAGGTAACGATTAGGATTTTGTGCATTCTTGCTTGTCTTCTCATGTTTCTATCTTGACTTAAAGGATAACAAAAATATAGTATATGCTTCCTTTTCTCGTTTCTTTCCCAATACCACTGGCCTTGAGTTTAATGTTAGATGATACAATCTTTGCTTGTGCATTTGTATGTATGAGAATGAGATGTGTGAGAGAGAAAGAGGGAAAGGCAAAGTAGCAGGTGCCATTATAGTGGTTTGTTATTTGCTTTCTTATAGAAATCTGAAACCAAGTTCTCTTCTCCTTTTCTGGTATTATTAGCAAGTTCAAACCAAAGCTTGGTAGCCATGTAACTTTAATTGGTGAGGTCTACTGTATTATTCATGAAAAAATATGGTTATCCACCAAAGAATGCAGGTAAATTCATACGGACAAACAAGTTATTCTGAGCGTAAATTATGTGTAGATTCTCTTCTCATTATCTGTAGGATTTGTATGAGATTCTGAGTTATAGATTAGATCTATTATTACCTTGCAATGACTTAAATTTATATTCATTGGAACTGTTAACTGCTCAACCCAAAAAGAGCAAAGAATGGTTTTCTAAGGGGGAAGTAATTATTATTATTATTATTATTATTATTATTATTATTATTATTATTATTATTATTATTATTATTATTATTATTATACATGTTCACAAATCAAATTTATTTGTTAGGCTCGGTTCTATTTGGATTGAACCTAAAGTAGATATTTAGTAATCTGGGTTAGATTTTCAATAATAATAAAATGAATTATTTAGATCTAATGCTAGAAAATATAAAATACACTTCCATAAAGTGGACATTTTTGTAGATAGAATCAGTTGTGTTGAATGTGAGTGCATCATATGGGACAAATAAGAGTTTACATAATACATGTAGATCCCAGACCGGTCCATTTGATTTTAAACATTCGGCATAGGATCAGATCACATGACATTCTTGAGGTCCACGCTCATGTTTCCCCGCCTATCAAAATTCATTTTATCAGCTTATTTCATTGTTATCTTCAACAGAAACTAAAAAAACGTGACCTGCTTTTAATTTCCCCATTTGGATTGGGAGATTGTAATATGTAGAAGCAACATATACCAGGATCAATCACAGCCTTTTTGTTTCGCTTAGTGCTGAGCAACTGCAAGGCATTAATACATGTAACAAAATGGTTAAAAATGAATCTGTCCTAAGCTTTTACTACGTGTTTTCTTTTAGAAATGAGGCAAAATTGAATTTATGGAAACGGGGTTGAGAGGGCACCAAATGCCGATAACCATCCTCCACAACTTACCTACTGTTCAGATAGAACTCCCCAACTCCGTGCCAGTTGTTCTGCACACTTGTATCTCCATTTTCAGTCTCTTCATCGTTCAAGAAATCTTCGGATGGCTCCCTTTCATCCCTCAGTGCATTGCTCCCCCATCCATTCATCATCTCTTCAGGATTTACACACTGAGGCTGCTCCATAATGTCATGACCAATTTGAAGGTTGCCTCCTTGAGACCCGAGTGCATTTGCCCTTATAGGTCCGCGAGCCATTATTTCAGCATGAGCTTGTGATTCGTCTCGAGCTTGCTCTGCCATTCTCAACTTAGCCTCAAGAGCCTCCCGACCAGCTTTCTCCCTAGATTCTATTTCTGCTCTCAAATCAAGCATGGCTTTCTTCTCTTCTTGGAGAAGAGCCTTCTCAATCATCAACCTTTCCTCAGATCTAAATTCCCCCATAGCTCGTTTGCGAGATATTACATTGAAGGCAACTTTGGCAGCAATGTTGTTATCCCACTGCTGAGATCGAGATGGCATCTGGCCAGTTGTGTCGGAATCAAGAATTTTATCATCATCCTCTGCTTCACAGTCTGCTACTACATGGTAAGGTAGTAACCTGACAGTTTCACAAACTAAGTTTAAAAAACAGAAAGCAAGGACAAATTGCTCAAATCCTAAATGTCATTATGCAAATTTATTCAAGTACGCAGAGAAAATAAAAATATTTCCCTCAAACTCCCCATGAAAAGCTCCCATATTATTTCAAAAATATTGAATAAAAAGGTTTACGGGTTAACATTACAAGCTATCAGGAGAATCTAGAAACTCACATGCAGCTATATATGACATATGTATGCAAGATTTCATTCATCATATTGTAAAGGATTTCATTTTCACAATAACCAGTCTATTTCCTTCTTTTTTTTTTTTTTCTACATGCTCTTTCTTTAGAGAGAGATGACCGTAAAACTTTAGAAAATGGTGATTAAGGAAGAATTCTAGTATAGAAACTTTGAAGCATACATCTAATCTCATCTAGAGGTCAAAGTAAAATAACAAGCTCAATGTATTATCCACGGATAACATAAACCTCTGCTCGCAAAAGATGAGACAGGTGATTAATATTGTCTTCACTCCATAACCTCTCTATATAAAACGATAATAAAGACCATTTCCATCAACTGGCACAATCAAGATATAATCAGATAGAAAATAATAAATAAATAAATAAAGGAGATAATAGCAAAGGGAGAAAGGAAGGGAAAGGATTCGGTGGAAGAAAGTGGGGAGAATCAGAAACATTTCACACGGCATGCATGTGTGTGTATTTCCACAATTCCACATATTCTTAATCTAATCAAAGTCATACAAGTCAAAAGAAGCAAGGCAACGAAAAATTCAATAACAAAATTTTAGGAGCCTAAGGATCCAAAATGAAGCACAATAGTTGTCTCCAACTTCAAAAATGTTTTGTGAAAAACTCTTAATCCCGTATACACTATACAATGGAAAGAATATAAATAAACGAGTTCAAGACAAGACCAAGAGGATGCAAAGAAAAGTCTGAAGAAAGGGTGAAGCATCTTGTGCGTGATAGGAGCAGGACATGACGACAGCTGAAACACTAGGTAGGACTTCGACATTAAAGATATTATTTAGTCACTCTGCAAAGTCAAATTTATTCAAGCAAATAAACTTATAACAGTCTAATTGCAGGAACATATGAAAGTGTGCTGCTAATGAGTGACATTGCCAGCTAAGCTCAATGCATCAGGGAAGATAAAATCTTATGAATAAATCCAAGCATACATGATTATTGTTTTTTTTCTTCATTCATTCACAGTTTCCTCCATGAAACACTTGACAAAAACGGAACAAAACAAAACTGTCCAGCCGAAAGGATTTCCGACAAATGGTGCATGGCTCTGAAAATGAACATCTCTAATACATTTCTAACTGATGTGATCTCCCATTTTCAGGGAAAGCAGGCAAGAAGCGAATTTCTCAAGTACTTGCGAGCCACATGTAGGTGAATGACGAATCCCACAATTCTACCCCTCAAGTGTCACAGCACATCAGTAATTTATTCCGTTCTATGCATATGAATTCCATTTAATGTCTAATGAAGAAATGATATATAGTATACTCTTCTAGATGTATGTCCTCAATCTCAGAAGAACTAGACAAAACAAAAACTGACTACATGAAACACATCAAACATTAAACTTGACCAACCATTTAACTCCCACAGTTTATGGAGATCTCATTTATAACCAAATCTCAACATGTCAAAAAGCATAACGTTATCAAACAATCTATTCCCATACCTTCATAAATGGTCCTTCAATCCGAGGAGTATTGAGAAACTTATGCCAGTCACAAAAATTCAAATCCTAATTTCGCTGGAAGATAAAACAACATACAATCATAACAATATAAATCTGCCCAAATTCTCAAAAACCGACTTGTTGCAGGACTGCAACTTTCTACTTTCAATTAGAAAATAACATGCATCTCCTTAAAAATTAAATTCACAAATGCTAGGCATGCAAACCAAGATACAGTATAATGGAAAGGAATTACTTAAACTCCCATCTTTCACATTTACTCGCGGGAAAAAAAGAACTAAGAAAAGCTCATTCTTTGGTTTCCAGCAGCAAGTCCCATCTTTTTTTCACACCAAAAAAAATGAAGAAACAAACAAACAAACCCAGACTGCAATTTCCAATCATTTTCCCAAAAATAAAAGAATTTGCACACAAACCTCTCACAGACATCTTCAAGAGAAGAGAAAGGCAGTTTGAAATCCTGGTGACAAACACGCCAGGCATCCTGATAAGCCATCTGGAGCTCCGCAGGGTTCAAGGGTCGGATATGCTTATGTGGTTGCTGTTGCCCCTGCTGCTGGTGTTGCTGTGGTTGTTGTAGTACGTAAATGGGAGTCTATGTTTGAAGGGAAGCGAGAAACCGCTTGCTGTTGTTGTTGGGTTTGTTTTTGTAAGAGAAGATATTGTTGTTGTTGTTGCTGTTTCTCAAAGAGAAATTTCTGCTGCTGCTGAGGAGCCATTGCCTTCCTCCATTTCTCGATCTCTTTTTGCTTTGTTTCTTGATCAAGTTCTCTCTGTTTTTTCTTTTCTTTTCTTTTGGTTACAATGCAAAAACAGAAAGAATATGTTGTATTTTCGTTTTTCATGGCGATATCAAAGAGTTGGGCCTTGGAATCCATGAAATGTTAGCTCATTTAAATCCAAGGCTATGCCTATTACTATTAGGTTTAATAGCCGAATAGTTGACCAAACTAAATATGTGGCTCGTTTTTTTGTGTTTAAATTATTTTGCGCTTTAAATAGGTATTTAAACTTTATTTTAGTTATTTTAGGTGATTAACTGTTAAAAAATCGTTAGTAAATTAAAATATGACACGTGATATGTTTTAATTTTTAATTTTAAGTTAATTTTTAAATAAAATTTAAAATTTAAAAAAATAATAGTTTTAAAATTTTACAAAATAGTCCTAAATCTCTAACCCAAAGCCTAAATTTTCCAAATTGTCTTCGCTTTCGCCGTTGACTGGCTCGTCGGAGACCACCACTATCGCCGCCGGATCACCACGCCCATTTTCCCAACCACCCATCGCCAGTAACTGACGGTAAATGTGCTGACTGACTTCCTTTTAGCGAGTTTGACTTCCTTCGACGTTAGGAAGCCAATCAGCACACCTACCGTCGGTTATCGAAGATGGGTGGTTGGGGGATGGTCGTGGTGGTCTGACTGCGGATATGGTGACCATCGACTGCGAAATTGGTTGGGAAAGTTAGGGATTTCGAATTTAGGGTCATTTTGTGAGTTTTGGCAAATTTAAGTTTTTTTAAATTAAGTTAAAAAATAAATTAAATTTAAAAATAAATAAAATAAAAATAAAAAAAATGTTTTTTAAAAGTAACTGTAGTTAACGGTTAGGCACTTAAAATGACCGAAATAAAAATTTAGGCACCTATTTAGAGCGAAAAATAGTCTAAGCACTAAAAATGCCATAAATATAGTTTGGGCACCTATTTGAGGCTTATTATTATTATTATTATTATTATTATTATTATTATTATTATTATTATTATAGTTTAAATGTCTTTTTATCTATCTAGTTGTATAAAAAAATCAAGTGTGCAACCACTTTCAATTATAGATAAATTGGATTAAGTAGAGAGATATTTACATTACCAAAGTAAATATAAGAATTCGAACTTATACAAGATGTGGCAATTTGAGCATCTTTAACCACTCGACCAATTAATGGATTTCTTTAAGTCACAAACTTTTAATTCCATCAAATTACTCATTAAATAATACAAAAACAATAAAATAACCCAAATACGTTTATTTTTAAGGCTAAAGAGGTATTTTTGTCCCCGAGTTCGACCCAAATTAACAATGTTGCCTCTCGCGCGAAAACGCTTTCAATTAAGTCTTTCAGTTCGTAAATTGAAGCAAATTAGCCCTTTAACCAACGTTGACCGACAAAAACATATGTGGTCGTTAACTGCATGTCACGTCACGATTGACTTGTCAAAAATACTGACATGGCATAGTTGATGATGTGCCATCAATTTTTTTAAAATAATTATTTTTTATATTTATATTAAATTTTAACCAATCACATAATATTACATGTCATCGTTATTTTTCACTTGACCGAACCGGGTCATATCCTTCTCTGAAACTAAAGCGTGTCCTCCGTGAAAGCGTCGCTCTCTTCAGTCATCTTCAAGAACGATTTGACCGACATTTTACGATCATCTTCAGGCTTGTAGCAAGCGAAGTCGACGAAATAAACCGGCCTGGACCGCTTCCCATAGTAGAGACCGAAGAGGAAGATCAGGAACAGCAGTAGGATTAAAACAAACATGAGCACGGTGGCCAGATTACATAAATAACGATAACCCAACTTAACATGTTTAAGCTTCATGGATTGCAAGAAATTCGAAAACCTTGTACGGATCTTGATGACGGCGGGGGAGTCTTTGAACGCCATTTTTGCCGTTAACCGCTCTCTGTCCATCTCTATACTATCCCTCTCCATGTTTTACGGTTTCGTTTGCTTTGCTTGTGTTTACTTATAAAGAAGATAAACAACAATCACCTAAAAAAGAAGAAGAAAACTTTGCTGCTGAAACTCGAGGGAGAGGGAAGCTAGACCAATAAGAATTAAATACGAACAATAACTACAAAGAAAAAAGAAAACAAGGGAAAGTTAGAAGGAAACAAAATGGTGAGTAGTTTCAAGAAAGGATAGATGGCTCAACCACCGTAAGAATACATGCAGTTCAGTAATAAACAAAAGGATTAAAAATTTTACAGTCTCGTTTTCTTGAGTCAAAGAGTTGAAAAGCTGGAGAATGGGTGTTGCGGGGGTTGATGTGCCGCCATGTGTGGTTGCTTTGAAGGAAGCTCGGATGGTGGTTTCATGTGCTTGAGTTATTTCTAGGAAATCAAACAAAACTGGGTGTTTTCAAAGCTCAACAATGGATGAAAGTATAGATTAAAAGGTCAAAAGAGAAAGACGTGGAAAGTGAAGGAGGAAAATGAAGATCGAAGGAGTTAACGGTTGACTGAAAAAGGAGTTAACGGTGACTCACACGTAAATTGATGGGTTTCGCCGGTTAAAGTTGGTAAGAGGTTAATTTGCTGCAATTTACGAACTGGATGACCTAATTGAACGCGTTTTCGTGCGATGGACAACATTGTTAATTTGGGTTGAACTTGAGGGCAAAAATAACTCTTTAGCCTTTTTTAAATAATCTAAAGGTGATTACAAGGAAATACGTTTATTATTTACTTGCTTAATCTTTCATTAAAACGACATAATTATTTTTGAAAAATACTTTGATACACAACAAGCCTTTTAATTTTAGGGTTTAGAGATTTAGGTTGTGGTTTAGAGTTTAGGGGTTTAGGATGTATGATGTAGAATTTAAGGTTTACAATTATAATTTAGGGTTAAAGGTTTAAGGTTTAGGGTGTTAGGGCTAGAGATTTAGGTTTTAGATTTGGATTATATTTTGATACACAAGTTGTGTAAAAAAAATTTACACAACCCTTCTATAAAATTTAAAACCTAAATCCCAAACCCTAGCACCCTAAAACCTAAACCCTAAAATTGAAAGGCTTGTGTATCAAAGTATTTTTCTTTAGTTTTTGTAACTTAAATGTGAAGGGTTGTATAATTTATTTTTGTACAACTTGTATATCAAAATATAACCTTTTATTTTTTCCCACCAATAAACTAATATCATGGTAACTTAATCCAAACACATTTATTATTTACTAGCTTAATTTTTCTTCCAAATAAAAAATAATAATATATTCCTCAAAGTGACAAATATAACCCTTTTAATTTTTACTTAACCCATTGCCTTACTATCGTTAAATTATATTCTCACCATTTTATATGATCACCGTTATTTGATTTATTGATCGATTAATTTGGATTATTTATTATTGGTGTGACTATCCCAACCCGACTTATTTCATTTATAACGTTAGTATTCGAACCTCTAATCTTATTTAAAGGACTCAACGTCTTATCCGACTAGACAACACCAATATGTAATAGAAGGTTGTGAGCAATTTGGGGATGGCTTTTATGTGTATAGATATTAGATGGTATAGAAGTATAGATAGTATAATATTTATTTTGGTTGCAATTAGTTATTAAGCGTATCAAATTACGATTTACATTTTAGGATCCAAAAACAAAATTATTAATTTATAAAAATGGGAAGGCCGTGACCGCGTATTCAAATGGTTAGACATTGCAATTTGGAAGAGCAATAGCATTATTTGATTCAATTGTAGAAATTCTCTGACAGAACATGTTCATGATAATGCCTGCAAGACGACCTAGGAATTTTGTTTTACTTTTAATGTCGATTCAGATAATGTTTGGTCTTCTACATTCAGTTCAAGAATGGCAGACAACTCAAAGTTATCAACAAACCTCCCATCAAGAGTTTCAAGGTAAGCTTGAAACTAATCCTGCAGCGAAGAAAATTTAGGCTGCGGTGTCAAAATTTTATGTTAACTCATATTTTATTGAAAACGAGCATTACATTATTTTATGTTTCTTGATTTTGGTCTTCATGTGAAAACAGACTGATTATAGGGATATCTTGGTTTGCATCGACATTTACAAACAACATGCTTTCGACCATCCTTTGCTGAAGGATCATGAAGTGCAGGTCCCCTCCTTTTCCCCCTTCGATTTGGATGATATGTAAATGCACCAAAACCAAATTTTTACTATGATTTTTGAGTACAGATGGAGCCAAAAAGCCTTCCAAAGTGGATGATGGAAGGGGAATCTCCAAGCTTATTGCCCAACAACATAAAATGCCCACCAGGATCAGTTCTCATCAAAAGGACTACAAAACAAGGTCTAATCATGGCCAACCAAATCAAAACTTTAGGATTGAATCATCCAACAAGTTCCCGTTTTCACACCACCGACGGTGCTGCTGCTTCAAGTCTAGCCGTAAGCAAATCCGCCATAAAAGTTTTGTTTATATACATATATACTGACTGCTTTACAAGTTGTATGGTTTTTGTTAGTACAGTTTGCTTCTGTTAGTTAGATCACAAATATTTAATTTGATCAAATTACATAATTCTATTTTATCATTAATAAATTAAGTCAAATATACTAACGTCATTAAATAATTCTAATAGAAAAACAAAAACGGACACTTTTACTTAACATATGTTTCACATATCATCATCAAATAATATTCCATTGACAATTTAAATATTTGTTTATAATTTAAAGGAAATTTAGTTTTTTTTTTGAAATTATTTAAATGAAATGTTTCACTTATGAAATATTTGTTCATAAGTGTAGTACTTTGCAACCAAGCTGCTGGAACTCCAGACCTGATGTCGATGCTCCAAGCAGTTCGAATATATGGACCTACCTGGATGAATAATTTTAATGAGCTTGAGAGCCCAACAATACAAAATTACCAAATTCGATAAATATAAACAAACAAGTATAAATGATAGAATAACCCTAGCCGCTCTTGATTCCTCCAAACTGTCCTTCAACCCTAGCAGCTCTTTTCTTTGGTCATTCCCTTTGATCGGTGGCCGGCAATCAATCTTAGTATTGGTTGTCGACCATCGAATTTATTAATTTTTATTTTAATAAGAATCTCTGCCTCTGTAGCATGTTTCAGCATACCCTAGCGATCGATTGTTGTTCGCAAAAAGATTCAATCGGCGCTAGTTTCTGATTTATGTTTTTGTCGGTGGTCACTTGGAAAGTTATATCCCCACTCGGTTGATGGTTGTTTGCCGATAAAATCAGTCCTGGGTAGCGGTACTTTTCACATGGCAGTTTGAATCACGCACCACTCCTTCCTTCTTTATGCGTCTCGTTTGGACAGAAATAAGGAGATTCAGGAAGATGCTAAATTTTGTTGGTATGCTTATCTCCATAGAAATTTTTATTTTTCTTTGTTTTTGGGTTGTAAGGATTTTTTGGGTTGTTTAATCCAAATATTCTTCTTATTAGATGCGTTGTAATTGTAATTTTTCTATAAATTTAATAAAAATTTAGTGGCTATTTATCAAAAAAGTAAAAATGATAGAATCATAAACATAACATAATACAATGTAGACAAAATTAAATCCCTTCAACCCAAACTATACTTTAAATTATCCAAAAATCTCTGAAATAGATCAACAACTCACCTCTGAATAAATAGCATACCTGAATTGTAGGCCCAAGCGCAAAATTCATGAATAGCAAGCTAGTCGCAAAATGCCTAAAACGCAGATTGGTATAATAGCGCTAAATGCTTATGAGCGGATTATCGGTATACCAAATAAGAATATATCGAATTGGAATCACGTGCATACGTTCTTCATACTTCAATTTCTTCAATATTGAACTGCATAGCTTACCATACATCGGAATTGACTAGAACAATTTACCAAATCTCAGAATCCCTGAACTTATCAAACTCGAATGAGAATACTCGAATCAAACAATGGTTTCCAAACCTTAAGAAGAATCCTAAAATCCTTAGAACAACGAAAGTTCACACCCTAGAACCCCTAGCGGCAAATTCTATAACTTATGGCATCCGAATCTCTGAATACGCGGAAGGCGTATCAGAATTTAGCTTACCCGGGTTTATTTAGAATTTAGTCCTTGATTTCTCAAAATTAAACTCCAAAGTTCCAATTCTTCCAATTAAATCCTGAAATTATATTATCCCAAAACCCGATTACTCGACAGACTGATGTAGTTTGATTAGATTATTTAAATGAAATGTTTGAAAAAAATTCTCACAGAAATTATTTAAATTATCAATTAAACATTGTTGACGATGATATGTGAAAAATATGTTAAGTATCAATTTTAATTTTTCGTTAGAATTATTTAAGAATAGAAATCATCTACGTTTTTAGTTTCCCTATTTATGCTCCACACTAAAAATTATGTTTAGGGTTTAAGAAATTTGGGGTATGGTGTATTTTTTAGGTTGTAGGGTTTGGGATTTAGAATTTAGGGTTATGACTTAGAATTTAATTTTTAGTATTTTTTAGTGTTGAGGCTTAGAAAGGGGCACCAAAAAGGGACATAGGATTTTTGTCCAATTATTTAATGTTGTTAGTATAAGTGACTTAGTATAATAATTATTAAAGTTGAATGATGTAATTTTATTTCATTAAAGGTTTGAAATTTAAATGAAAATGAATATTAGTTTAGTGATCTAAAATGTAAATTACCCAAATAAATTAGCATAATTATTTGATGCAACATTAGTGGAAAGATTTTTTTTTCCACAAGCAGACTTTTAAAGCTATCACGTATCCCTTTTAGGGGTCCTAAATCCTAAACCTTAAACTCTAAATTTTAAACCATAAAATCTATTAAATCCTTAAAACCTAACAACAAATACTACAACTCTAAGCCGTAAAAACCAAATTCTTATGGAAATGTCCGTCGACCCTCCGTTTTGCCCGAATACCCTTCCATGCTAGTCCCCTCGCTCGTCCAACCAACCCACAACCTTTGACGTTCGTCCCCGCGCCTTGCTCACAAGCTTCAATAGGCCCGATCATGCTCACCAGCGCCTTGCCAGGACTAAATTTATTGATTTTTTTGAATTATGACTAAATTAATTGGATATGTAAATATGAAGGATTAAATATGTTATTCTATCAATTTTTGTTAACTGCCACATCATCAGCTGTTAAATTTTTGTTAACTTAGTATCTTATCTTACTAGACTAACAACATTGATTTGGGGATAACTTTTATGTGTATGTGTATAGATGGTATAGAAGTATAGATAGTGCAACATTTATTTTGACAATAATTAGTTGCCAATTATATCACATTACCATTTACATTCTAGGATTCAAAAATAAAATTATTAATTTATATAAATATGAAAGCCATAACATAGTTCAACGTATTTAAATGGTTAGACATTGCCAGATCAAGAGAGAGAGAGAACTTGCATTGTTTGATTCAATCGTAGAAATTTTCTGACAGAACATGGCAGCTAGGTTCATGATAATGCCTGCAAGAAGATCTAGGAATTTTGTTTTACTTTTTATGTTGATTCAGATAATGTTTGGTCTTTTACATTCAGTTGAAGAATGGCAGACAATATCAGAAGAAGAAAACCTGGAGTTGGAAAGACAACTCAGTTGTCAACAAATCTCCCATTAAGAGTTTCAAGGTAAGCTTGATTTCGGTAAAGAAAAGGCAATATATTAGTTTATGTTTCTTGATATTGTTTTTCATGTGAAAACAGACTGATTATGGGGATATCTTGGATTGCATCGACATCAACAAACAACATGCTTTCGACCATCCTTTGCTAAAGGATCACAAAGTCCGGGTCCCTCCTTTTTCCCTCTTCGATTTGGATGATTGTATTATGGGTTTTAAATAGTAGTTCGCAATCGTAATAGTGGTCATTATAAAGTCGCAGCGTCGGCGTCCAAAAGTGTTATTACGGAAAATAGCGGTGTTTCGTGAAGCAAAATCACTCTAATAGCGATAGATCGCGACCACAACTTAATGGGTAACAGCCAAATGAATAATAACGACCGGTATTTCTGTTAATGTGTCGTTATGTTTGCAATAAGTTATGTAAATTTTGGAAAAAATTCACTGTCATGTCTGTAATGATCGCAATAATATCGGTTATGTCCACAACTGCGACAAACGTAAGACGACCAAAAACGCAGTCGTAAGTCGTAACCGCAATTTAAATCCTGATTAATGTGATGCCCCAAAGACAATTTTAACTATGATTTATGATTACAGATACAGCCGAAAAACCTTCCAAAGTGGATGATGGAAGGGGAATCTCCAAGCTTATTGCCCAACAACATAAAATGCCCACCAGGTTCAGTTCTCATTAAAAGGACTACAAAACAAGATCTCATCATGGCCAAGCAAATCAAATCTTTGGGATCGAATCATCCAACAAGTTCCCGTTTTCACACCACAGACGCTGCTGCTGCTTCAAGTTTCGCCGTAAGCAAATCCTCCATAAAAGTTCTGTTTATGTATATATATATATATATATATATATATAGAGAGAGAGAGAGAGAGAGATACATATATAATGCTTTACAAGTTGTTGTATGGTTTTTGTTAGTACAGTATGCTACTGTTCAATATCGAAAGCACAATTTTGGTGCAACAACAAGAATGAACTTTTGGTGCAACAACAAAATTATTAATTTATATAAATGTGAAGCCGTGACCACGTATTCAAATGGTTAGACATTGCAATCTGCAAGAGCAATAGCATTATTTGCTTCAATTGTAGAAATTTTCTGACAGAATATGGCAACTAAGTTCATGATAATGCCTGCAAGACGATCTAGGAATTTTGTTTTACTTTTAATGTCGATTCAGATAATGTTTGGTCTTCTACATTCAGTTCAAGAATGGCAGACAATATCAGAAGAAGAAAACCTGGAGATGGAAAGACTACTCAAAGTTATCAACAAACCTCCCATTAAGAGTTTCAAGGTAAGCTTGAAACTAATCCTGCAGCGAAGAAAATTTAGGTTGCGGTGTCAAAATTTTATGTATTAACTCATATTTTATTGAAAACGAGCATTACATTAGTAATTAGTTTATATTTCTTGACTTTGGTTTTCACGTGAAAACAGACCGATTATGGGGATATCTTGGATTGCATCGACATTTACAAACAACATGCTTTCGACCATCCTTTGCTGAAGGATCACAAAGTGCAGGTCTCCTCCTTCTCCCTCTTCGATTTGGATGATATGTAAATGCACCAAAACCAAATTTTTACTATGATTTATGATTACAGATGCAGCCGAAAAACCTTCCAAAGTGGATGATGGAAGGGGAATCTCCAAGCTCATTGCCCAACAACATAAAATGCCCACCAGGATCAGTTCTCATCAAAAGGACTACAAAATAAGATCTAATCATGGCCAACCAAATCAAATCTTTAGGATTCAATCATCCAACAAGTTCCCGTTTTCGCACCACCGACTCTTTATATTGTAGCCAAAAGATTATGATAAGCGACATATATGAGAGTTGAATATTTTTTCCTACAGGTAGATCGGCAGCTTTATTCGGACAACTACACCAGGCTATTTGCTTTCTGAAGAGTAAGTTTTTTTTTTTTTTATTAATATTTTCCCTTGAAATCTTTCTTCATTGTTTGTGATTAGACTTTTTAATGTTTAGTACAGCCTAGAAACTCAAACTCAAACCGAATCCAACTCCTATTCAATTTGATCGAAAAAGTAAAAATCATGTATCCATTTAACTCAAATACGAATCTAATTCAATCTGATTTGACAATAAAATGGATAAAACCTACGGGTTATATTTTGATACACAAGCTGTGTAAGCAAAATATTACACAACCCTTCTTTAAAATTTAAATTCAAAATTAAAAAATATAAAACCTTTAAACCTAAACCTAACTCTAATCTTAAATCCTAAATTCTAAACCCTACAACCTAAACCCCTAAACTCTAAACCCTAAATCTAACAAACTTGACACAACTTGTGTATCAAAGTTTTTCCAAAACCTAATCCGTCTAACCCACACCAAAAATTACTTGAACCTAAGCTGACTCGAATATGAAATTCTGAACCTGTAGTGACCCTGATCTAAACTAGGGATGGTCATGTGACCCAGACCTGACAGGTTCTAACTTGACACGGCTTGATATGATTGATTTTTTTAAAATAAAAATTTGGGTTTGGATCGGATTGGGTCAGATTTTTTTAGGGTGAGGTCAGGTTTGGATTGGGTAAAGTAAAAAAATATCTGACCCGAAATAATGGTTTAATTTTATTCTAAATATTTATAGATAATTGCTATAATGCTCATTTGTTAGTATATTTTTTCAATTATCTCCCTATTTTGTCTAATAAAAACGGAATAATTGTTATAATGCTACATCTCTATATGATTTTTTTCAATTAACTCCCTAATTTATCAAATAAAAATAAAAAATATAATTTTTTATTGATGTCAGATCGGGTAGGAGTTTTACACTAAAATTTGGGTCGGATTCGGATGGCGGTGTTAAATTTTTGGGTCGGCCAAAAACTTGACACATGACATCCGTAATCCAAACCCGTAGTGACCCATTTAAATAACTCAAGTTTTAGACCGAATAACAAAAAAACAAAAAATTTCTGCAAAACTTTAAAAATTTAAATTGATTCGATTCATTGATCCAACTTAAAATATTAACCCACCCAATTGACAAGTCTATTTGTGGTAATAATGTATTTGCCTTTGGTGTTTATCCAACAGGGTGGTCAAAAAGCCAGCGGATGCTTTAATTATCTTTGTCCAGGATTTGTACAAGTTCACCATGAAATAAGCCTTGGTCTTGTTCTAAACCAGATTTCCATTTACAATGGTACACAAAGCGATATAGAAATCGCCATACTCAGAGTAATCTTCTTTGATCTTTTTAGTTGTGATTTTAACTTGTTTCTTAAAGTGTTTAGCAACCAATTGGCTTGATTGTGGTAGGATGGAGAATGGTGGATCAAGTATTTTAACCAATTCATTGGTTATTGGCCACAAAAACTCTTCTTTTATATGTACGGTGGTGCCAACAACGTTATGTGGGGAGGTCATGTTTTCAGCCCCATAAAACAGCCTAGTCCTGCAATAGGAAGTGGCCACTTCCCTAAAGATGGCCTTCAAAACAAATCTGCCTACTTCAAGGACACACATATGCGGAACAATGTTCATTTGATCTATCCACAGCCCGATCAACTTGTGTTGTCTTCAACTAGACCTGATTGTTACGAAGCTAAGCTCACTCCCGGTGTTGCCCTGAATCCGATGGATTTTTTCTATGGGGGTCCCGGCCAATGTAGTCTTTGAGCCAAGAAGGAGTGTAGTTTATAAACATGTTTGTTTGTTCTACAGTTGATGGATCTGGAAATAAATGGACAAACATTGGAAAATTCTTTCTCGTGAAATTCCTGCTACGCCACATGTTTTATATATGTATTTTTTGTCCTTTTAAAACATAAACAAAAAGGAGCAGCGGCAGAAGTTCCTTGATGGAATTCATACTAATGAAAGAATGTCTGTAAGTAAAAGCGATATCGATAATCTTAACAGCAATGTGATGTTTGGGAAGTGAGAAAGTGAAGGAAAGAGATCTACGAATAACACTTGGATTTTATATTGTGAAAAACTTGATTTACAAGTATAGCTCAGCTTTAATAGATGGCTGAAATTGATGCAACTGATTAGATGAAACTCGGCTGTCAGGCTACTAGTTTCATGTGCTCTTCCATTAAAATTAGTGTAATGGTCACATCACTTCGGTTTTCAAGGTCATCATGACACAACAATCATAATTACAATTTAAAAATATAATGATTGTAAAAAAAAACACGACGTGTCATCCACAACCACAATCCCAATTTAGTACTATGATTATTTGCACTAAAATTAAACCCAGAGCCATCAATCTTAGCAAACCAACAACAAACTCACAAAACTAACTTGGTGTTCATATCAGCCAAGCCTACTTTAAAAGATCTAAACAAACTTCTTTTGAAGACCTTTATAAAATAACCCCTTCACCATATACCCACACACTCCTTGAAATAATATTCTTTTAACCGATGAAGATAAAGAGCTACGAGTAGTTTTGCGGATTTCGTACCGCATTTGCCCTAGTTGGGACGGGAATGGATATGAGTTTGGTGGATAGTGAGTAGTGTGAATGTAAAAAGTCATACCCGTCGTGGGTAGTGAGTAGGTGATGGATTTGAGACCTTACCCGCACCGTATCTGCCCGCATCCACCCGACCCACACGCATTCGTCCGTCACGCCCACTAATTACCCACCTTATGAATTTTAGACAATTAATTTAGGAATAAATTCCCAACGTATTCTGTAAACCCTGAGATTTTAAAGACGTGCCTTATAATTTAACCAAATCTTAGGGTATAAATATTCTTTAAAATTATCTACCGCCATTAGTTAGTTAGATGTAGTTAAGTAAAATTTATAGCGGCATAAATGTGTTTTAGTTAAGTTAGTTATAGTTAGTTAGATGTAGTTAAGTAAAATTTATAGCGGCATAAATGTGTTTTAGTTAAGTTAGTTATAGTTAGTTAGTTAGATGTAGTTAAACTTATACATGTGTAAATGTATTATATATATGCACTTGATCCATTAATAAAATATGCGAAGTTTTACTCTTTTTTTACACAAGTTTATGGTTTATTTTTATATAATTCGATATTAGTGTTTGCTTGCCAAGTGGGTACGGGCTGGTATGGGTTGGGTGGTGGACACCCAATTAGACAATGAGTGTGGGAGTGGATTTGAGAATGTACCCACTTAGGTGGGTGTGGATTTAAAAAATAGTACCCACCTTGGGAGGTGGGTAGGTGATGGATATACAAATTTTAAGAGGGTATGGGTATGGGGAGGGAGTATCCACACCCGCCTCGCTCAGTTCCCATTCCTAGATACATGTGGCATTTTTATCCAAATACATCTGTTAGTACTAGCGAACCACGACCTTGCGAACACTCAATTACAACCTTCAGCGAATCACGGTCGACCAATCACGACCCTCTACGAATTCGACACGGTGATGGTGCACGTGATCCATATTGACACCTGAATTACGACAACTCACCAAGACGTTTGTTTTTCTCGATGCACATGTGTCTTTACCTCGTCCAACCCCTTATGAAAGAGCCATGCACCACTAAATAAGAGGGGGCTGGACACAACTCAGATGGATGGATCACCATATCCTCCCATCCTCACCAAAAACACCCCCTCATCACCGTCCGAATCATCTGGCTCCTCCCTCTAAGAGTGTTGCACACTTTTGTGATCAACAATGGTGCGGTGAGCGTGGACTGCCTGGCCTTCAGGTTCAGTCTGATTTCGAAGAGAACACTCTGGAGACTCTCGTTGTGTTCGTCGAAAATGGAAACTGGGTGTCTCTGATGGTTGAGTTTTCTTTTGCATGGTTTATTAGTGGATCTGGTTTGCTCCGCGAGGATTGATTTTGTTCACTCTTTGCTGAAAGCAAAGTAGGGCTGCCTTTTTCATCTCCCTCAAAGTTCCAACTTTGATCATTCGGGAGTGAAATTTTTCTGATTTGCTGCATATTCGTGGGTTGTTGTTTTGGTGATTCACAAAAGGGAAGATGATGAGCAGATTGCCTAGAGGTTTATGCATGCAGCCATGGGAAAGAAAAGAACTGAGTTTGATTTCGTAAAAGTTTAATTTCGGTAATGGGTTTGGTTTCAGACAGTCAAAAGGTAATCTCAACAGATATAATTATGGGTATTACCATTTTTTCTCTCTTTGTAATGGTTATCCCCATTGATATCTCTCCATGCAAAAAGACTCTGTCTTCGGGTATTTTGTCAGGGCAGATAAACTTTCGATTTTGTGTTTTTTGGGGGATTGCGTGTTGTTGAAGTTGTTTTTATTTGGTTTCTCTGGATTTACTGCTAAAAAGTCTGGGGTTGACTGGCGGAGAGGAAGAACGGAAAATGGGAACAACAACTAGTTCTTGGGTTCATCCTCATCTTCTAACAACAAACCTTGGACCGAGAAAGACTCCCTACAGCCAGGAGTTGTATCACCACTGAATACCCCAGTAAATCTCGAATTCGACCTTCCTGGATAGAGACTGGCACTGGTGAAGACCCATGCAGGTGTTGAACTAGTGCTTCCACCCATGTAGGGGTGTGGAGCCCCTTCGGAAGCAGCATTGAAATCCAGATATGGTCGACTTCATTTCTTGTAGCTGGTGGAGCCTGTGCAGGGCTTGCATTGCTTGTAAGCTCCTTCAAAATGCTTGGCTTCCTCAAAGACTTGATATCAGTAGATACAAAGAATTCAATGTCCTAGCAAATATCATAATCTGCAATTTGTTTGGAATGTGTTGGGATCCTTTCTAGCTTGTTATGAATCATCAATTTCAAACAACAGTCAAGATATGTGATGTCACTGCCCACTTTTCAAGCAGTGGATGGACAAGAATTCAATGGTGTCTTTTTCTAAAGATATCCAACTTTCTATTAGCCAGAGCGACAATTTTTGGTTTCTTAACAACATGATGAAAGGATCGAGCGATGGAAGAAAGATTGTGGATTCAAGAAGAGGTAGCTAAAAGAAAGCCAACCGGAATCATGATAAAGGATATCCATTAACTTCGGGATATAAGGTAAACATAGTCTTAACGTTCGGGTATATTTAATGATTTCCTAAGTGGAGCAACGTATGTGATTAGGATTATAAATTTGCATTGCCCTGCTAGCATTTGGAGTTCAAATGAAGTTGATATGTTTTCTTTCGTGTGTACGTACATGCTTACACTACTTTACTCAATTGAATATTTTGCCTTTATAAAATACCTTTACTAACATTTTGTGTAGTTAGTTAATCAAAAGCAGGGGACATTCACGCTATTATATACGGTAGTTTTGCACAAAGTTTCGGAAAGCTTCAAAATAAGGTGACTATTTGGATTTCTCTCTTTTCCATTTTGGTTTCGATAAGGGCTCAGATTAGGTGCATAAGTAAAGTAAGAAGCCGATGAATATATGTCTTATAATTGTTCCGTTGCTAAGCAATTATGCGCTCTTTAATTAGCCAACAAGGTATCCGAAATTATGTCCCTGGTGGTAGGTTTTGGTTATATGAGTGTGTAAAATTGTTCTGTGCTAAATTAGCATTTAAAAGTTGAGAATTAGAGGTGATATGTTGGCTAATGTGTCAAGTAGATTACAAGTTGTTTTTGGCTTGGAAATAATGCCTCAAACTATTTGCTTTGGTATTGTACTGCCTCTGAAAATGCTTGCTGTTTTTCTTCTATCCTGTTAATATTCTTGTTATATGACTAATGTAAATTGGATTTGTACTGAATTGTTATTTTCATTGTAATGCGTAACAAACTAGATGAATGTGGATGAAACGAGAGCTCGAAAAGAAAAGCCAGCAGATAAGTGAGCAGTATGTGAGGTCCTGGATATCCCGTAACTTCAGGATATAAGAGCATTGTCCATCATGGATATTGTTCTTTGCTGAGCTCAAGTACTCTTTGTTTGTTGGTGTACGTTTAACATATTTGTCTTTTATAATTGCATTTATAACTTCTTGTGATATATGGTTTCGATGTTCATATCCTTTTCATACTTCTATTGCTAAGAGGTAATCACCCCATATTACTAATCTGGAAACAGCAAGAAATGTGAGATATAAATTATTCAAGGTACCCCCAATCCTTTAATCATATGGATTAGTTTTACAATTTACAAGTTGCCCGGAACATGTAAGTGCATTTAAATTTAACAGTAAAAATAGAAAATTAGCCTCTGAATGTTACATGACGCTATTTTGTAAGCCTTTGAATGCTCTCCATTTAATTAGGGAAAGAATAACAGTAAAATAGAAAAGAAATTTAGTTGTAAACATTTGATGTTGTGTTATAAGTTGCTTGTAACCTTTGGTCATGATATTGTATGCTTATCCTTGAAAGTAATCAGAGCGAACACAATTTCTTGTCCTTGTACTCTCTAAACATATAGTTAACAATGAGAATAATGATGATTTAACCATTCAATGTTGTGCTCTTCACAGTTATGCCCAAAAAGTTATTAATGTTCATATCCCAGGTTGACTGCTGGAAAATTGATGAAAAATAAAAAACTCTCATACGGCTCCAAGTAGCGTAGCGATGAAAAATGAAAAAATCTCCTACGGTTCCAAGTAGCGTAGCGATGAAAAATAAAAAAAACTCTTACGGCACCAAGTAGCGTAGCGATGAAAAATAAAAAAAACTCTCATACGGCTCTAAGTAGCGTAGCGATGAAAAATGAAAACTCTCCTACGGCTCCAAATAGCATAGAGATGAAAATGAAAACTCTCCTACGACTCCAAGTAGCGCAGCGATGAATAAAGGTCGTATGAGTTTCCGCCACTTTCAAGAAGTGTGCATAAAGGAATCAGCTCAACTATCGTCGTTTTCAAAGCAAGCGAGCAAAAACAAGCAAAGGGTCGTATGAGCGTCCGCCACTTTCAAGAAGCGTGCATAAAGGAATCAGCTCAATGACCGTCGCTTTCAAAGCAAGCGGGCAAAAACAAACAAAGGGTCGTATGAGCGTCCACCACTTTCAATAAGTGTGCATAAAAGAATCAGCTCAACGATTGCCGCTTCCAAAGCAAGCGAGCAAAAAGAAACAAAGGATCGTATGAGCGTCCGCCACTTTCAAGAAGTGTGGATAAAGGAATTAGCTCAACGATCGCCACTTCCAAAGCAAGCGAGCAAAAAAATAAAGAGTTTGTAACCATTGGTCATCGCACAGGTAGGATGCCAGCAATGAGTAATTACGAATGCATAAAAGTTCGCTAGCCGCTTCCACAGTAAGTGCGTATAGTAATGCGACCGTAAAAATAAAGGTTCTCTAGCCACAATAAGTGCTCATGGTAAAACGACAACAAAAATAAAGATTCGCTAGCCACTTCCATAGTAAGTGTGTATAGTAAAGCGACCGCAAAGATAAAGGTTCGCTAGCCACTTCCACAGTTAGTGCTCATAGTAAAGCAACCGCAAAGATAAAGGTTCACGAGAACAAAAGGCTAAATGAACGCCCATTCTAAGACGAGCCAAACTATTTCCAAGTTACACTTACCACGAATTCAAAGAAAAAGGCTAAGCAATCACCATTTCCAAATAAGCACGTGATGAATAATATATTACAGTAAGTGCGCATAGTATCAAAACTAAGTATTCGCTAACAATCTCCCCCTAGAAAGATAACATATGACTTCACAAATAAGGGCTAACATTACTCCCAACAGTTACACAAAGCCAGATAATAGAAACCTCATTCCCAATTATCAATGTAAAAAACCCATTGGGGCAAGCATATGCATAATTTACTCTGAGAGAACGACGAAGTTCGTAAATATGAATATGCGAGTAAGTATATAATAATCAAGATTATTGCACCTGGGGGCAAGAATTCCCCCATCCAAAATATGAGAAAAGTTGGCGAATAAGTTAGCGAATGAGTTAGCAGTGCTGCTACAGGTCAGCTAACACTTCTTTGCCACTTTTCAAAAATGTCCTAGGGTGAATATTTGATTCAAAGCTCAAGTGTTGAGAAATCTTCTACCGCTCCAAATAGCGATGTAAGATGAACTCTCCTACTTCTCCAACTAGCGATATAAAATTTTGGTCGTTTCCAAGTAAGCGAGCAATGGTTCCACATAAATTCGACTGTAATTCTCCAAACTCCTTCCAACTAAGCGAGAAACGGTTCTACATAATTCCAGCTGTAATTCGCTTCCTGAGAACAGTCTTGCACGATACCTCTCCACTTGATCATCACCATTTTTCTTAATTTTGAAGACTCATTTGTTTCCAATTGGTTTCCTTCCTTGTAGTAGTATCACAAGGTCACATGTGTTATTTTTATGAAGGGCTTCAATTTCTTCTTGCATTGCTGCCATCCACTATGAAGCATCTGTGTTGTTTATTGCCTCCTGGAATGTTGATGGCTCATCATCCTCAGCTAAAAGGCAGTATGCAATATTACCTTCTATAACATAATCTGACTGCCAATTGGGATGTCTTCTCACACGATCTGATTGACGAGTTGTTGGAGCTTCAGAATTCTCTGGTTCTGGTTCCTCGTGCTCTGGTTCTGCTTCAGAACAATCTCTCTATTCAAACTCATTTTCAACATGTATCTGTGTAGGTATCTGTGTAGTCTCTAGCTTTTCTTTTTCAGTGCTTTCCTCTTCTTTTCTTTGTAGCTTATCTCTACAAAGATAACATCCTTGCTGATGCGGGCAGTGGGATCCCACAAGCGATACCCCTTTACTCCATCAGCATACCCCAATGATTTGCATTTTCTGGATTTTGGATCCAACTTTAAAATTTCATGGGCATTGTACATCATGTACACAATACTTCCAAATACAAGGAGGTTTGAATAATCAATTGGTTTATCCGTCCACATCTCTATTGGTGTCTTCAAATCAATCGCAGTTGATGGAGCTCGATTCACCAAATAAAATGTGGCATTGACTGATTCTGCCCATAATGCTTTCTCTAGTCCTATAGCTCTCAACATTGCTCTTGTTCTTTCTAACAGAGTTCTATTCATCCGCTCTGTTACTCTATTTTGTCGAGAAGTGTATAATGTTGTAACATGTCTTTTGATGTATTCTTTTCTACAAAAGTCATCAAATTCATCACTTGTATATTC
Organism: Hibiscus mutabilis; assembly: GCA_019671005.1. NCBI lineage: Eukaryota > Viridiplantae > Streptophyta > Magnoliopsida > Malvales > Malvaceae > Hibiscus > Hibiscus mutabilis. The sequence goes on along the minus strand of CM033751.1, from coordinate 38,769,940 downwards.
ACCTCCATTATCTAATCTGAAACTCTTGATCTTATTTCCAAAATCAAGTTCCACTCGCGCTTTGAAAACTTTAAAGGTTGAAAACACATATGCCTTTCTCTTGATAGGATACACCCAACATCTCCTAAAGTAGTCATCAATGTATGAGACAAAATATTTTGCTCCACCTAGGGATGAAACTGGTGCTTGCCATACATCGGAATGAACCAATTTTAGAACAACCTTGCCTCTAGAATTTGACGTGTTGAATTTTAATCGATGCTGCTTACTTGTAATACAATGTTCACACAAAGGAAGTGATACCTTTGTTAAACCCGAAAGTAGTTTTTGCTCCACAATGACTTTCATTCCTTGTTCTGACATGTGTCCAAGTTTCTGATACCATAACATTGTAGAATCTGAACTACATGAGGCAATAGAAGCTTCTGCTTCTAGCAAAGTCTCTCCCTTAAACATGTACAAATTTTCTGCTATCTTTTCACCTTTCATCACCATAAACGCTCCTTAGAACACATTAATGATTCCTTTCTGTGTTTCAATTTTGTTTTCATTATTATCCAACAATCCGTAGGATAATAAGTTTTTCTTCAAGCCTTTCACGTGCCACACATCTCAAAAAACTTTGATTATTCCGTCATACATCTTCAATTTGATGGTTCCAACACCAACAATCTCCAAGGCATGATCGCTGCAGCTGTACACAGATCCTCCTGAGATAGGTTCATAATAATGAAACCATTCTCTTCTAGAGGTCGTGTGATATGTGGCTCCCTAAGATAGATTCATAATGATGACATCATTCTATTTTTGAGGTCATGTGATATGTAGCTCCCGAGTCACTAAGCCATATATCTGCAAATCGTTTTCTACCTTCCATGGTTGTTGATGCTTCACAACAGAGAGCATCTCCAAGGCATGATCATTGCAGCTATACACAGATCCTCCTGAGATATGTTCATAATGATGAAACCATTCTCTTCTTGAGGTCATGTGATATGTGGCTCCCGAGTCAATAAGCCATATATTTGCAAATTGTTTTCTACCTTCCATGGTTGTTAATGCTTCACAACAGAGAACATCTCCATCATCTGAAGTGTTTGCCATATTTCCTTGAGGATTAGAGTTTTGGGGTAAACTCCAACAATCCTTCTTCAATTGACCCTTCTTTCCATAGTTGTAGCAGTTTAAATTCTTCTTACTTCTTGACTTTGATCTACCATGATTATGACTGCTACTTTGGCCATGTTCTGTTGACCTTCCTCTCATCACCATTAAGGCATTTGCTTGTAGCATATTTCCTTGTCTGTCTTCCTTGTTCTTGCGTCGATTTTCTTCTTCCAGAACAGAACTGCAACATCATCGAAGACTAGATTACTGGTAAGGTTGTTGTTTGTAAAGTTGATGATGAGTTCATTAAACGAATCAGATAGACTTTAAAATAGAAGTTCTGCACGTTCTTGTGGCTCTATTTTATAGCTTATAGGTGTAAGCTGAGAAAATAGAGTATTCAACATGTTTAAGTGCTCTGTCACTGAAGTAGATTCTGAAATCTATAGAGTGTACAATTTCCTCTTATGGAAAATTTTATTGTGCAACGATTTGGCCTCATACAATTTTGTGAGGTGATCCCAAATCTCCTTAGGTGTATTCTTCTCCTCAATGCTCAACAGTACTTCATCTATTGATGCTAAATGAAGGCTTGCATTCTCGTCCATCTCGTTCTATTTTTTGTTATTTGTAAAATCTACCAGCCTTTCGCTGATAGCCGCTAGACATCTGTTTTTCCTTAGGATAGACTTTATCTTCTATTTACACAGCGAGAAATTTCTCCTGTTGAACTTGTCAATATCAAATTTCGTTGCCATAGCTTCTATTTCAGATAGCTCCCACTATTTTACTTTTTGACATGAGTAGTGGCCACCACCTTCAATGAATGAGTAATATCTAACTTACTTTTTTATGATGGAGGATCCACTTTTCAGTGGCAATCAACAGAGAATACAGTAAGTAGATATACACACTCAAATTTGAACGGTTACACTTGTTACGAAATACGATCATCGAATAGAGCAAAATCGCAACTGGTAATTTGAGAAAATAACAATCAAGATAAAGGAGACACAGATTTTACGTGGAAAACCCCTAAATAATATAGGGTAAAAACCACGGACAAAGGTAGAAGAATTTCACTATGAGAAAATAGGAATTATAACTTCTCTCAATCTAACTAGGAGAAAACAATGACAATTCTCTCTTGATAAAAAAGGAGAAAACAATTCTATATGAAAACTCTCTAATTTCCCTAGTTGTAGGATGATTTTTGGAATGTTGAGAAATGACAAATGGTTAGGCTATTTATAGTTGGGATTTAGAGACTAACTTATAAATATCCTAAAGTTTGGGACCAAATGAATGATTATACCATGCCAAATTTTCAACCAAAATTGGTTGCAACTCTGCAGCAATGTTGAAGTTTTTCACCTGCACCAAGCGGTGCATTAATGCACCATTGACTTTCAACAACACTTTTATAGATAGCTGAAATTGATGTAGCTGATTAACCAACTTGGAACCCACTACAACAAATTGACAAACTAATCAGAATAGATTAATTAAACAAACTATTAACATTCAAAATGCTTTCTTCCGTCTTTACATTCTTTTGTCTTCTTGTTCTTCCACATCTAACCAAGTTCTTTCAATGCGAGATTTTTAATGGACGCAATGCTGTAAAGCGATGTAAAGAATCGAAAGAACAAGATGGGAAGAAAGCATAGTGAGTGTTAATAGTTTGTTTAATTAAATAAAGTTTGGATGTATTTATTTGGGGTACGTAGCTTTAGCGGACTCTTGTACCCAAAAAATATATTAGGTATCAAGATGAGAAAAATGGTAAACGTTAGGAGAAAAATTGTACGTTAAATCCGGAGCCATCAAGCTACTGATTTCATGTGCTCCTCCACTAAAACTAGTGTAATGGCCAGATTTTTAAGGTTACCGCGACACCACAACTGCAATTATAATTTAAAATATGGTAATTTTTGAAAGAAAAATTATGTCGTAATGTCCGTAACAACATTCGCAATTTAGTACCACAATGCACCAAAATTAAACCCGGAGCCATCAAGCTACGCAAACCAACAACCAACAACAAACTCACAAAACTAACTTTCAGTTCATATCAACCAAGTCTACTTTAGAAGACCAATTTCCTGAATCAACAGTAGAACTATAGATCTCACAAAAAACTAAGAAACCAACAATCAACTACATATCAGCTAACTCGTAAATCAGATTGAAAAAGGGTATCGATTTCATCCATCATCAATCGATATCACCAAATCAGCTCACCAATACCCAGAAACCGAAACACCAGGCAACAACCAGAAATTTGAGCTACCAATTGCTTACTACCTGCATTTCCCAGCTGGTATTAGAGGTGTTCATAACTGGCCCAATAAGTACCTAGAGGCTCAATAAGTTCAATATCACTACCATAATATTACTATTTTTCATCTTCTCCTCTACTTTATTAACTTGTATTATAAGTTTATTGAGTCTTTGGTACTCATTAGGCCAGTTATGAACACCGTATTAACCCAACATTTGGCGCAAAACACTATATAGTGACAAGAAGTCAGCAATTTGAGCCAATAAAGAAATACAAGGAACCAAATATGAAAACATAGTGATCAAAGATCAACAAAAAAAGAAGACAATGAAGATATAGAGTTACAAATCACGGCCGGACATTTTTATCCAAATATATCTTTTTTCAAAATGATTTGCTAACATAATTCATTTTCAAAATTATTTATTGAAACGATACTTTTTTTGACAAATAAGATAGAATCGTTTTATCAATTATATCTTTTGAAAAATATGTATGATAAGACGCATCTTTACTCTACGTAACATCTATATATCAAATTTGACATCTTATTTTGTGTAAAATACATGTTTCGACTGTCGCACTTTTTAGAAATTTTAAATTTAAAAAATCCCACCCCTATAACACACCCGCAAAGGTTTTAAAACAATCCTACGTGATTTTCAATCGGTAAAAAGAAGCTGCGATACGAGTTTGTTGTAAGTTCTTATTTTTTATTTAATAATTTAATTATTTAGTTGATTAGTTTTTTCAAACTTTGGTTATTAGTTAATTAGGTTCGGAACCGATTAATTAACCAAATTTATTATATATATTATATATACTTATTTTTTGTCATTAAACTTTTAAAAATTATAAAATGATCATTAAATTTTTTGATATATTATAAAATGGTCATTAAACTTTTATCAAATTAGCATAAAATTAAAGTTCAGTGACTAAAAAGACTATTTTGGCATAATTTAGTGACCAATTGTGTAATTTACCCAAATTTTTATAACAAATTTCTGTTAATTCGAAAACTGACCGAATTAATCGAATTTTTTCGGTTCCGTTAAAAATTTTCAAAAAAAAATTTGTTCAGTTAACGGTTAAAAAGAAAAAAATTTGGTTAATGAATTTTCGGTAATTCGGTTCGGTCGATTAATCGAATGCACACCACTACTAAAAGGTGTTTCACTCCGATTAGACTCTTGATCAATGGTCGTTTTGTGACCGATAGAAGTGCCGCAGACTGGATTGGTATGTGTCACTTATTCTTAAAAATGTCTTGGAATATTATAATGGTGGCTGAATTTATATGAATTGGAGGAAAACTTTCACAATTTAGCCTAATATTGCTCTTTTTGGTATAATACACGTTCATTATGGTTTATGTTCGGGATTCGTGGCTTTTTTTTCCCCAAAAATATCATTTTCAAGGTTCGAACTTAGATTCTCTTCTTGAGAGATTAATGTTTCTTTTCATTACACTCAACCCTTACTGGCATGGGCGTATATACCATAGGTCAAGGTACCATAAAAAATTGAATAAACTACATCAGAGGTCACTTAATTATTAATAAATTTACATTTTGGTAATTCAATTATTAAAAGTTTCAATTAGGTCACTCAATTAAAGTTTAGTTACGTTCGTATCACTCCTCTGTTAAAATACAAACAAACATCTAACAAGATTTGGTATAATGATAGTTTTAGTCCTCAAAACTTATATATTCTACCAATTTAATCCTAATTCAAAATAATTCAATAAATTTAACCCTTAATACTTAAAAAAGACATCATTTTAGTCATCTTCTTCTCCAAATCGCATGTATATCTCGTTAACACTAGAGTACTTCATTTGAAATTAATCTAGTGCACAAATTTATAAATGTAAATATATTTATAATTATTTTTGATGATCTATAATTAGTATCTACATTAAAATTAAATTCATTGAATTCTATTTAAAATTATTTAGGCATAAATCAACAAAATGTTTGACTGAATAGTCACTTTGGCCTCTATTCTTTTTTTTGGAGCAATTCAACTCTCAATATTTCATTTTGGATCAAAATGTCCCTTCCACGTATGAAAATTGTTAAAAAACTCACGGCAAACAGTTTGAAATGACTTGACAGAATGATAAATCAGCATAATAAAATATTTTATATTTTATATAATTTTATAAAATTATTTTTTGATTGATGTAACGTTTTTTTCAAAGCAACATATTTGTCTATATGATACTGCCATGTCAGCGTGCACTGTCATATAGGTTTGTTACGTCATTTCAAGTCATTTACTATCAGTTGATTGACAGTTTTCATCCGCAGAGGAGCCATTTTGACCCAAAATGAAACATTGAAGGTTGAATTGTTGCAAAAAATAGGGGCCAAAGTGACTATTCAATTAAACGTTGAGAGCATTTTTTGATTTTATGCCAATTATTTATGAAAACCTTCATTTTAGTTATTGCTACCCAATTTTCTACAAAAGTTAAGGTTTTCGTATTATTATATAGTTTTCTTAATAATTTCATATTTTTTTGAATGACTTCATTATTTCATTTTGGGATAAAATGTCCCCTCCACGTATGAAAATTGTTAGAAAACTCACAGTAAACAGTTTGAAATGACTTGACATAATGATAAATCAGCAGGATAAAATATTTTATATTTTATAAAATTATTTTTTGATTGATGTAACGTTTTTTTTCAAAGCAGCATATTTTTCTATATGATATTGTCATGTCAGCTGCACTGTCATATATGTTTGTTACGTCATTTCAAGCCATTTACTATCAGTTAATTGACAGTTTTCATCCACAGAGGAGCCATTTTGACCCAAAATGAAACGTTGAAGGTTGAATTGTTGCAAAAAATAGAGGCCAAAGTGACTATTCAGTCAAACGTTGGGAGCATTTTTTGATTTTATGCCAATTATTTATGAAAACCTTCGTTTTAGTTATTGATACCCAATTTTCTACAAAAGTTAAGGTTTTCGTATTATTATATAGTTTTCTTAATAATTTCATATACTTTTGAATGACTTCATTATTTCTCTTTTATTTTAATATAAATTAATAATTAAACTTGTTAAGTTACTGAATTTTTATTATTTAACAGATTTCCTAAATTTTTAGAAAGTCCGTGTATTTTTATTAAAAAGTGAAGTTGGTAAAGATTTGGTGATAGAGATTAGTGATCATTCATACAAAAGTGTGTGAAGTCATTTTAGATAGTTTCAGTTACTTACAAGTAATATAAAATATTTTGTGTTCAGAGCCTTAGTTGTAAGAATGATGTTTTGGAATGATTTGATTAGGGAGAAAATTTGTATAGACTAATGTGAATTCCTCTATACATGTGTTTTATTAAAGAGAGTTAGTAACTAAATCATAGTGGACCTCTTACATAAATATTTAGGTGTGATTGAATGGTCTTTTGTCATGTAAGTTATGAAAATCTTAAGTAATTTTTGATGACTTATTCAATCTACTCTTATCTTACATACAATTATATTTATTATCTATGTGTGAACTACCAAGTTTAAATTCCTAGATTCGTACTTACTTACCGATAGCCAGAGGGCAAATCTAAAAATTCAATTTTGATAGGTCACTTAATCTAGGAGTTCAGTAGTAGTAGATCTGCCCTTGTTGGTAGCCTAACATTGCTCTGGATACGAGGCAAAAACTTCCGCACATACTTATATTTCGTGGATATATGAAGTATTTCTATGCCTAACAAATTCCACAACCAACCGTATTTGTTGTGGGTGTGTCACCTCTAAGATTTCATAGAAGCTGACACATTCACTTGTAGATGAATAATTATTTAAATAAATATTGAATATAATTATTTTTTATATATCATATTATTTGTTCAAATAAGTAAATAATTATTAGTTATCAGTTAATTTTATCAAACACTCTTATACAATCAGTTAACTAATCAGCTAGTCAAATCAGTTAATGTAATCGACTATCAGCTATCAACTAATATAACATGCTATCAACTATTAACTATTCGCTAGTTGTTAAACGAGACCACCACCATTTTTTTTCATCTAAATTCTAGTGACATTGATTAAAAAATATTTTAGGTACCTAAATGAAAATATGGTATACTTTAGATATCTACGTTGACAAAAAAATATTTTAGATACTTAAATAAAAGACTTAAATATACATTTGGTACCTAAACTAGACACATTCTCCAAAGTGATGCCTAAAGAATTTTTGCTCACAAGTTGATACTCAAACTTTAACTTCATTCACTATTTTGGTACTTTTATGAATATTTTTAGTCTTTAAAACTTATTTAATTATCAATTTGGTTCTAATTCAAAACAATTCAATAATTTTGACTCTCCAAATTTTAAAATTCCATCAATTTAGTCTTTTTTTTTTATTTTTAAACCAAGCGAGTCAATAGAATCAAACAACAGTTGAATAATTGTATTCTACTATAAGACAATGAGTTATTGTTAAACTTTTATTATGCCACAAAAATAATATAATATTTCTGAAAAAAATAATTTAAAAGAGGAATAAGGAGTAAATTGATGATTCTCATATGTGAATATTTCATTGAAGACTGAAGTCATCTAGAGAAGTACTTGAAAAGGATTATAAAGGAGTCGTGTATGAGAAAGACAAGGAAACATACATGCACCATTCTAAGTTTATATGGTCATTCATTCACACATGACCTTTTTCTGCTGTATGCATAATATTAAGACCTTATATCTTCCTTGGGGAAACGTGGGCCATCAATGGATTCTTCATCACTATTGTGAACTCTTGCTTCTCTTCCAAGCTGATGTCATCTCCATCCACAGCCTTCCATTCAAACTTCAATACCAGATTTGCCACAAAATACTCCAGATGGAGAAGGGCCAACACTAATCCAGGACAGATCCTTCTTCCAGCACCAAAAGGCATCATCTTGATCTCCCTACTCCCTGCTATATCAACCACTTCCCCACTCCCATCATTCCTTTTCAAGAACCTCTCTGGTTTAAATGACATGGGATCCTCCCACACCTTTGGATCCCACCCCATTTCTGCCACCATGAAGTTTATTGTTCCGTTTTTTGGGACCAAATAGTCTCCAAGCACAGTGTCTTCCTTCACACTATGGGGAAGCACAAAGTGCGCCGGTGGGTGCCTTCTTAGCCCTTCCAAAATCACAGCTTTCAAATAGGGCATCTTCTGCAGATCACCCTCTTTGATTTCCTCTTTATTTCCCACAACCCCTTTGATTTCAAGCAATAACTTGTGTTGAATATAAGGGTATTTCACCAAATTTGCCATAACCCATTGCAGAGCGGTGGAGGTGGTATCAGTGCCACCATTAATGAACTCATACGCCAAAGTAACAATTTCTCCTTCATCGAGCTTCCTTTTCTCTTCTGGTAACTCCAAATCCAACAAAGTATCAACATATGCCAAAACATAATCATCATCACTTCCCTTCTTTCTCGATTTCTCCTCTTTAGCTTTCTTTCTTGCTCTTATCAAGGGGATCAACACAGCTTCTTGATCTTTACGTTGCTGAAGAAACTCCTGCCATCGCTTACGAAGCAAAACCTTGGTCACCCTAGGCCAAAAGTTAAGTATACTGAATCTCTCCGTAGTTAGCAGCCCCCTTTGTAAAACATCCTCGATCTCTTTGATCTGGTCCTGGCTAAGCTTGTCGCCAAAGCACATTAACACCAACAAACAGAACATGGCATATTGAAAATGAGTCAAAACCTGAACTGGTTCTCCCGTTTTAGCCTTTGACTGTAACTCATCGAAAAGAATGTCCAAAACCCATTTACGAGCGTGAGTATACGACTTGATACCCGAAGGATGGAGGATTTCTGATGTCAGGTTCCGCCGCAAAACCCGCCAGGTCGGTCCATATGGGGCGGAGGTGATGTTGTGTTGGTTGCTAGTCGCGATTTTTTCAGTAGGAAGAGCTGTGGGGCGGTCGGAATAGAGTGCACCGCTTTGGACTAAAGCCTGGTGAGCAAGGGAAGGATCGAAGACAAAGATGGAGGGACGAGAACCAATGTAGAGAGTGAGCATGGAACCATGCTTTTTGCGGAGGTTGCGGAGTATTGGTTCGATTTGGAAGAAAGATTTAGTGAGCCATAAGATGTTGCCGATGACAGGGAAAGTGGAAGGGCCGGGAGGGAGAGTGTGTGTAAGCTTTTTGGAAGGGGAGAAGAGGATGAAGATGGCTTTGAGAATGAGAGAAATGGAGATGGTGAGAAGGATGAAGAACCAAGTTTCCATTTGAGCAAATTAGAGTGGTAGACGTGAAAAAAAAAAGAAGGTAATGTTGATTTTTATAAGGGAATTGCTGATCTTCCATATCCATCTTGTTTATTTGGTAGTTGAGAATGGTCTGCCTATCGGCCAACTAAATAAAAAATAAAGAAGAAGATCTACTTAGTTGGTCTAAGTGATAAGTAACTTAATATCACTTAAATAAGTTTTGAGTTCGAGACGTGTATGTAAAAAATCTCTACATGAGAGACACTAATAAAAAAAATAATTTTTAGTCTAATATATATACAATTTTTATCAATTTAACTTTTAATCATTAAAAAATAAAAAAATCGCTAATTATGAATACAATTTTTTAATCATCTATGTTTATAACTTTTAAAAGGCCAAAGTGATAAAAAGAATAACAAGCTTAAAGGACAAAATGTTATTTTATCTCTTTTATAGTTGTCAGGTCAATAATTAATAATAAAATTTTTATTAAATAAAACCTAGAAACACTGAAATTTTTAAATAAAAACAATACATGACTCAACTTCATAAAAATATAGTTTAGAGATCGAGTTTTATTAACAAAAAATATAGAGATTTAATTTTAAATCTTAAAATAATATAAGAGTATTTGATATAACCAAACCAGGTGCAAAATATGAACACCTAATTATACTCGACTCGACTCAAAAGGAACACCAGCCACTCTGTCACACGTGTAAACCGCCGTATTCGTGCAATTAAAGGCCATCCGTGTGCTGTTCCTCAGACATATCAGCACTCTGTAATTATAAGGACTCGCATATCAAAAGATGAGACTTTCATACTTGGCATATAGATTCAATATCGGATGAATTTACTATACATTTTCTGAGTTTTCAGTGCTCCGTACCTTGTATATTTAACTGCTCAATGGTGGCATCAAGGTCACCGGACCAACATCCTTTATAATCCGTCACTGTTTGTTGAACCTTTTGTAGCTTTGGCGTGCTTAAAGCTCCGTTGCAAAAACTCTTGAATCCAGGACATTGACTCACAATTACCTGATCCAGTGATGGAAACTTGAGAGTGTAATTCCATGAACAGAAGCTATTGAGGTTTTTTAAACAATGAAGCTCCAAATATTGCAACTCCTTGAAAACAATCTCATCCATCTCCATCCTCAGCAATTACTTCTCTCATTTTCCAACATTCTCTTATCCTCAATGTAACAATCCGCTCCAAACTTTGTGCTTTTGAAGACGTAATCAGCTATGCCATCTCTTTGCAATTCCATGTTAAAAATCAAACCTGATTTTTTGGTTCCCCTAACTCGGCAAGGTGATAAGAATTAAATGGATGAATATTCTAGTATGGCGGCAATGGAGTGTCAGAAGACAAACTCGATTTTAACTTCACAATTGTCTTAACAATTAAGTGATGAATAATGGCGGCAAGCATGGCTTCAATACGTGGAAGTTTCATAAAGAAATTAGTGGCATGGCTTGGACAAACTATGAAGATTACAGCAGCAATGTTTGAAGTCAAGAGAAACGCGGCAACAATGAATAAAGATTGGTGGAATGTGTCAGCACAAATCCTTAGTAATTAAGTAATCCTAATGGCGGCAAGTATTATGATATTTTGGCAGCGAATTCTTCTTTGGCGATTTATAACACTATAAATACGTATAATGTGTAGTTGTTTAAGATATGCGAATCAAGAAAAGAAAAAAAACGATAGTGAGTGTGTTGAGGGAAGCTTAGCAAAGCTTTGTAAGAAAGACGTGTTTGCAAAACTAGCCGAAATTAGTGTATGTGTTGTACTCGTATTTTGCTTGTATTAATAATATCGTGAGTTTAAAGTTTATCGAGTGCCCACCAACGCTTTCAACATTCCAAACATCCAAAGTTGTAAGATTTTGAAAAGACGAAGAAGCCGATGACAGATTAATCAAGCTTTAGCATCTCCAGACTTTAAGATGTTCAAGGCTTGCACACATATGGTTAGTGGGGAATCTTGCCTCCATAGATATTGTATGTTATCAAAGAAATCCAGAGTCAGCTTTTTTATTTTCGGAAGAGTGATGACCACGTCTTCGTTTTCACCTTGGAAAAGGGTCAACTCTTTGAAATTGCAGGAAAACATCTCAAGTATTTGGTTTTATAGTGTGACTACTCAAGAAAGGTATTGAATGATGTTCTATAAGTTGTGCCAGATACAAAGAAATCGAATGAATTGGCATCAAGTGCTTCAATGGGCAATTATGAGGCTGAAGGGGAAGGCATTGATTACATTCCCCATGAAGCTTGCGTGGAATGATATTTGTAGCGAAAGGAATAGGAGACAATTCAAATGGACGCAATCCGTTGAAGGGGAAATAGTCAAAAGCAGGGAGGGAGCTCGAGAGGGGGGCGGGGGGCAGGCAGGCAGTCCCCTTGGCCTCCCAAAAAGGAAAATTTGTCCTTGAGCCTCTTAAGAAATCATGATATTCTAAATTAGTTCAATGGAAAAACTGCACTTTGGACCTTTCAATTAAAAAAAAACAATCCTAGCTTCACCCTTGTCCAAGCATCGAGGAACTATCTAGATGAGCTTACGGGGAAAGAATGGAAATGGGGAGGTTATTACAAATGTTAGATTATAGTAATCATAATATAATCTAGCTAATTTATCTTTTTAAATAAAATTTAAACAAAATATCTTTCACCCAAATATTAATTTTCTTTATAATTTTAGATATTATTTATTTTAGCAGTTCAGCTTCGAAATTTAATATTGACGGAGCTGTGGAGGGTGGTTATGAAAAAGCTGGTATCAGTGGATTATTGCGTAATATAATTATTATGTTCTCTAAATCAGTTGGCTTAATGGATGCAACTTCTGCTGAGCTGCTTGCATTGAAGGAAGCTTGTATACTGTTTCGAGCTTCGAATTGGCCTCGGCGCTTCAAGCTTATTCTTGAGACTGACTGTCGTGTAGTTGTTGACTGGTTTGCTCGTCCTCTGTCTGCTCCTTCTGTATTTGGGCAGTTGACTAAGGAATTCTTGTGTATTTGTGCGGATTTTTCATGGTCTATTCAATATATTTCGAGAGATGCTAATTTTTCTACAGATAAATTGGCTAAGAGTGGGATCTCCAGGCCTTTCCCACTGGTCTGGGTAGATAACTCTGAAGCTAAAGAATTGTGCATGTCAAGGTAGGGTGCGGCGAATTTCGTCTGTATGCAGGGGGTTGGAAAGTTTGGTCTTGGTGGCTGTGTGAAGAATGGTTCAAGGTTGTATTTCTGGTTTTAGTACATTGATGTTATTTGTGTCGATTGTAGGGCGGTTTGGGTTCATTTTATTTGGTCTTTTTGTACTATGAATATCGAGGTGCCTTTTGTAATGTTATACACATTGACATGTTACACACTTTTTTATCCATTTAAATTTAAGAAGGTTATTTAATAAGGTACATGTCAATGTTTATTCCTATTAAGATAATATAATTTTTTTTTAAAAAAAGTCTTTTTATTACGTCAATTATAATCGCAATCATTAAAAATGATTTTTATCAAAAAAATAATTGTCTCTCTGCTTAATCAAAAAATAATTTACATCACATTTATTCTATAAACATTGTTTACGTGTAAATCTACACTCATTTTTTCACACCATTTAAAATCAGTTATTTCGAGGTTTTAATTTGAGTGGACTAATAATCTAGAAAAAAAATGGTGATGCGGGTGGTTTTTAATGATTGACGTGGTGAGAAAAGTCTATGGAATAATTTCTTAATTAATTGGGTGAATTAAGTTGGTTTTGAACTAAATCAATCTAGATTGAGTCAATTTGAGTTGTAAAGTTTTTTGAATCGTTTAGAATATGAGTCAATTTTAAGTTCAAATTGTTTGGAGTTTGGGTCACCGGGATTTGTAGATTGAGTTATTCATTCATGTCATTTCAAGTTTTATCATTTGGGTTATTGTAGGTTACTTTTTTAGTCATTTTCAATTTAGATTATTTGAATTTAGTTTTTCCTAAATTTGGGTATTTTGATTGAGTTTATTTATAATTTAAGTCATTTTTAAGCTCATGTTAATAAAATTAAATTATTATTTTTTATGAGTAATTAAATTTAATCAGATAATCAGGATTCAAATTAAGCAGTTCAAATTCGTATGAGAAATGACAGACCTATTTGCATATATTTATAGTAGAGACACAACACACATCTGACACATATCTTGAATATATATAACATAACTACTTATTAACCTAATTACTGCAAGGATAGATCGAGAAGTGTTAGGAGACAGTCGTATCCCCTTAAAAATTTAATTTACATATATTTTATAATTTTTATTTATAATAATGATCTAATTTTTTATTTTCTTAAAATTTTCAAATTTTCATACAATTTTACTAAATATAAAAATTTACAGTCATAACATAAAATTTTATGCTTGTCCCCTTACAAGGGTGACATAAGTTGGAGGCTTTGTAGTAAGTTAATAATTATGTCCGAAAATTCTATTCTTCCATACCGATTAACATGATGGTTCGGATCATCATACACTCAAGGATAGTGATAATTTTGATATATAAACCCATTATGCAAGAAAAAGGTGTTTATCACTTTATCTGCTAGTAGAACAAAAAAAAATTGCTTTTTTTTATTTCTATGTTCAACACTAAAAAGTTAAATTCTACCTTATAACTTTAATTTCTAAATCATAAACCCTAAAAACTAAACCCTACACCCTATACTTTAAACCCCAAACATAAACTCTAAACCCCAAATCTAAACTATAAACCCTATTTTTTTTAGTGTGAAGCATAAATAAGAACAGCAAAACAATAAAGAATTTCTATTTGCATGTATATCTAGAATCAGAATAACAAACTAACCATATATAGAATCATGCATTTTACCAACAACTTTAAGTCTGTAGTAATTTTGACAACAAAAAACTTTATTTTATTTCTCAATTTTTTGGTCCAATTGTTTCTTAGGTCCTTTGTATTTTGAATTGACCCATATTTGACGATTTAAAATTTTGTATGTCTCTATATACCGAATTTAAAATTAGACAAATCAAACTTCGATTCTCAAATTTAAATTTTAAATTGATATGTTAACAATTAAACCGTAATACCTCATTTTCTTTACCATTTAATTTAATCCACTCAAAATTTCATCTTGGTTTCATCCTTGATTGATAGAATATATGAACTCTCTAGAGGTCAAGAGTTAAACCTTGATAACATTAGGAAATACCTATTTTCACTTAGATTCTAACCTCTATTTTTTATGAATTGTTGCATGAAACCATTGAATAAGTCTTAAAATTTATTTCATTTTTTAATACTCAATCTAAATTAATTGGTTAGTATAGTTATAAAAAAGACTTTTAATTTATCAAAATTAGGTTGGTACTTCTTGGTGATGGTACACGGATTATTAATACGGGTAATAATTATGATTAGTAGTTGAGAATAATTCTTTAGCTCAATCTCGTTATGTATGACAAGGAGGATGCTATCAATGAATCCAACTTTTGAGATATGAATATTTCTCTTCCGGAGAATTCTTTAGCTTAGCCCGATTTGATGAAGCTTGAAGTGTTAAGTCTACCTTTTCCTCATGGTACGCTCTTTGTGCTTCTGCGGTTATGGTCTTGGCTTGTTCTTGAGTAAATGTTATTGAGTACAATTTTGCAAGTGCCGGAAACTTGTGCCTTTGAAACTTGTCTTCAAAACAATTTTTTTGTGCTTCGGTTGTCTAGATCTCTTTCTTGGAGGGTTGACTCAAGCCTATAATAAAGTTTGCTTGATTAATTGCAATCAAGAAGGTTCCTAAGCCCTCAAACCCTCTTCACGCAATATTGATCTTCTTCCCTTGCCGTCAATTACTTTCCTACTGCTGGAAATTTTAGATTTGTTTCTTAAAATCTTTTTATTTATCTTTCACAGTTGTGTTGTTATTCAATTCTTGATTAACTTTTTTGATTGAGTATAGTGTCCTAGGCTTGATTCTTGCTACTTGAACAAGGGGATTTTGATTGAGGGTGGTCGTGATGGGGAGAGTCATGGCTATCGGACCAATCTGTTAATAAATCTCTTATTGGCTTGTTGGAGTTTTTGAGGGGAGGCAAAGGTGCGATGTACCGGTGAAAGGGGTGAAGCGAGGGCTACCAAGTTGGCCGTCGACATAATAGTTGCAGAGGCGAGGAAAGTTCAATACGACTAAGGTTTGAGTAGAACGGAAAAGGAAAGAAAATGTTGAAGGAAAATAAGAAAAGAAAGAAGAAAAAAAGTCAAATTGCTTAGATGCCCTCTATTTTTTGTTATTTTATATTTTGTCATGAAAAAAAGGTAAAATTATTTTAAAGTACCTACACTTTAAGTGTTTTTTTGGGGGAAAAAGTGGTACGTGGAGGCTGTAAGAGTACCACGTGTATGTCACGGGGCTAGAATTCCGTCTAGCAAACCGCGCGGCCTTAGTCGATGTTCCTGCAACAAACGACTAAGTCAGTCTGAAATCCCTTTTTGAAAGATCAAACTTTTCCAAGGCACTGAAACGAATCATTGTTCTAAGTGGAAGCAAACTATGAGAAAGACAAACAAGAGAGGATTTAGAGTAAATGCCTTGTTACTCAGAGAATGGGATGAATTACAAATGAGGTTGGGAGCCTCTATTTATAGTTGAGTCCCCTTACATCCGACAATTCCTACTGATTTACATCGACGACCTAATTCAAAACTACCAACCACAATCAGTACAAAATTGACATATTCCCTAAATTTCAATCTCTATCTAAGGAAAATATCTCCTATGTTAACATTGTGGATGAATAAGTCTTCTAGAATTTCCCGTGGATCGGGCTAGTTTGGTGGTCTTTCCAAGCCTAGAGTCTTCCTCCAAATCTCTTGGGCAGCGTACTATGCATGTGACTCAGACCCCAACTCGTTATCCGTGACATATACATGTCACATCGTCAATTAACACCGTTAGTCTTCGGGGCATTATAGTAGACAGAAACAAAGTACAAGGAGCACATCGAACATTTACAAAGTAGAGACTCCACACTGAAAGATTTGACAAAGTACAAGTGACATTTGTGCTATTATCCCTAAAAAAATCAACTTATATTACAAAAAAAGAAAATACTTGAACTTGTTTTCCCTCTTTCGGCTAAATTCTCATGATGTGATTAATGATATTTAGACCATATCTTAATTCCTAACTTGCAATTAGAAAAAGTTAATAACATCATACACTCTCAAAGTTGTATAATGATAATTCTAATCTTTTTAACAAAGAAGAAAACATTCCATTAAATAAGAAACATACCAACATTGCAAATTATCCACACACAAAAAAAACCATACCAACATCAAAGACTGGGCCAAAAACATGTTCAGAGAAGACAACCCAAAACGGGTTTGAAAAAAGCTAATTGGGTAGAAGCCCAAAGACCAAACAAAAGCCTTTAGCCAGCTTAAATACAAACTCTAAAACACGGGGAAAAAAAGTATCCACCGTGTGAATCCTGAAACTGCCGCAACAACTCATCAGGGAGCAAGATTCAATATTTTTCAAATGATTTATTATATGAGAGCTCCAAGGTCTGAGAAAGACTTTTCCATTAATTGTGTACAGAGATCTAGTCAATAAAGTACCACCTAAATAAAAATCAAGATCACATGAGATAAGAGACACCGAAACTCAACAACAATGGCAAAGTGCTTTTGAATGGATCTTCATTTACACAAATTTTGTAGTTTTAGGGGTTAAGGGTTTAGTTTAAGATTTAGAGTTAAAGGGTTTGGGTCGTAGACTTTAAAATTTAAGGTTAATATTTAGAACTTAGAGTCAAAGGTTTAGAATTTGGAGTCTAATTTTTTAGAGCTTAAGTTTAGTAATTTAAGTTTGGATTTATAGTATAATTATGCAAGTTTGTGTAAAATAAATTTTACACTGCCTATGTAATAAAATTAAAACCTTATTTACAATTTATTAAATTAATCTCTAAACTTTAAATATTCTAATTACGCCCTCAAACTATGAGTATTATATCAATTAGTTCATTACGTCACCGAAACAATTAATTTAGTTGCAAGTGCCGTGTCATATATGATATGAACTAAATTATAGTATGATGTGGCGTAAATTTATGTCAATTTGGGATTTCTTCCGCCCAAATCAAAAGCATTACCGGTACGCATTCAAGATGTACCGGCACTCGGGGGCGGATGCAACTTAGTGCCTCCTAGTTACTTTGACCTACCAATAAAAAGGATAAATTATCTAATTAGTACCTCACATATTCATGTATTTTTGTTTTGGTCACTAAATATTATTTTTGATAAAATTGAATTTAATGTTAGGTTTTATTTTTATTTTGATATCCCACTGTTAATTTTGACCTTTATATTAAAAGAAATTGCGAATTGACATGGTATAATAACAATTTTCGTCTCTAAAACTTACACATTCTATCAAATTGGTCATAATTCAAAATAGTTCACTAAATCCTCACTATTTAAAAATATTATCAATTTAGTTCTCATTTTATTTTGAAAAAAAAATATTAAATTAAATTGATTAATAAATATTAAATTATTAATAAATTATTTCAAATTAAAAAGAGAAACGAATTGATAGAATTTTTAAATATTGAGGATAAATTATTTCAAATTAGGACAAATTCCTTTAAGTCAACAATCAAACTTTATAGCTACATACCAAAATAGAAAAGAAACATGATGTTAGGTACAATTTTGCCAAAAATAATAGTTGGGTGACCAAAACAGAAACATAAGAATATATGAATTACCAAATAGGTAGTTTACCTTAAAAAATGAACATTTTTTTCTTAAATGAAAAATCAGCTGTCAAATTATTATTATTTTGCTTTGAACTCCTAAACTACTTTTGGTCAAAAATAAACATTTAAATTATTATTCTATAACTATTTTAAGTAGATGTATTAGTTGCGTGAAAAATTATGATTAAATAGATTGACACTCATAACAAATCATTTAACCAAAAATTTGATTATTTTTAAAAGAAATAAATACAATTAAATTTAAATTAAAAGTAATAAAATTATTTTTATTTCTCAAATAAACATGTTTACCTCAAAAAATATTTTTTATTAATCATGTAACCATTTTCCTTTGGAAAAGCTCTTTTTTGGTTGAAACCATTTTGAAACCTAAGTTGTAATCGATTTGAATACTTGGCAACTATAATGATTTTGATTTCATAATCTCTTTGAAAAATCTTAAAATCCCAAATCGGTTTTGAAATATAAAATACATGATTGCTTGCACAACAATTGTCACTTATCAATACTTAATTTCAGAAGAGCAAGTTTTTCACCTTCTAAAACACATTTACGTCGGTGTAAGATAGTTCTATTCTCTCAAATACATTTACACCAATATAGGTTGATTCTTCGTCAATATGTCTTCGACTATATGTCATATTTGCTTGCACAATAATTTCTCCTTATCGATACATTATTAAATCAACATAAGTTGATTCTATATTATTATATAGCTAGTGAACTGTCAAGTTTATATTTCTAGATTCGTCCCTTCCGATACTCGATGCCTAAAATGGCATTTTGAGTACCTTTAAACTTGTAAAATCATTTTAAACCTTGTAAAATCAATTTTATCAAATATTTTCGTCAACTTGATTTTTGTGAGATATTTTAAATTTGTAACACTCTCGACCCATATGTCACATTTGGGCCTCAAACCTAAAACCCGACCATTAATTTTCCAACCTAGTTTAGCCCAATCCATAATAAGCTTTCAAAACCCATTTATTCCAATCCAATAAAATATAATTAACAATTGAAACATGTACAATGGAGCTCCTTTAAAAATTACATAAATAAAATGTTTGACTCGATTATTTTAAAATCCAAATACGAGTTACAAAATACAATAGGTTTCTACGGAGACATAGCCCAAAGACCTAAGTATTGTACTCTGTGGAGACGAGGCACTGGAATCTGTCACCGATGGTGCTCATCCAAGCAGACAAGCCAAACCTACAAACCTGCGAACAGAAAAAACGATTCCGAACGCTGAGCTAACAAAGCTCAGTGGATACACCTTCACTCGACTGTGCTTCATGCAAATCATAAATAAGAACAATGCAACATGTAATAATGTCATGACAAGATAGCGATGGCGCTACCATAACCGCCTAAACACATAGCATTATGAATGTATGATCACGCACACAGCTCATACAAGTACCACATACACTTACATAACATCACGCAAATAACTTATATAATGAGGCCCGAGTCTACTAAGCATCGGGATCCCATATTCTGAGCAAGGCCCGCGTCCACTAAGCATCGGGATCCTATACTCTGAGCAAGGCCCGTGTCCACTAAGCATCGGGATCCTATACTCAAGGGATGAGGCCACGTCAACTAAGCATCGGGATCCTACATCTATGCCTAAAATCTCTCATCAATCATCATCGAATGAGGCCCGCGTCTACTAAGCATCGGGATTCTCTATTAAAAAATCTTCAAGGTGTTGCAACACACTTAGGGTATCCAATCCCAACAACAAGGGATGACTTGAGTATCTAGGCATCCCATCAGCACACAACAAGGACCCTAATCACCACACAGCACTCAAACTCGACACAAGGGTCTTACCGCACACAGGTCTAACACACTTACCATCGCCTTATGGTTTCTATCAATTATTATACCACCCTATTGAGCTTATCTATTTATTAGTATGTTATTAAGGTACGCATTAGCCATTCTCATTAATTTATCTTATTATTTAATAAGACATAACCTTATAGGCGCCCATTCCGCACACAGTAAGGGCCTAGATCACCATACAGCATCAACGATCCACCTAGGTTCCATATGGGTTACCACCTCACATAGTTTACTAATGTATAACGAGTCATTAGTCATTTATTTCATACACGGGCTTTAAATCTCCATTTCTCAGTTTTAATATTCATTTTACACCTTAACGGACCCCTAGGGCCATTTGCTTTGAATTATAGCACCCCCGAATGCAACCTCAAAATTCTTGGGCAGATTGCCCAACGAGTACCGATACTCCAATGTGAGTATCGGTACTCCCCTCTAGGTATCGATACTCCATCATGAGTACCGATACTCTAATTAAGTTTTAAAAAATTGGACTCTCAAGCCGTATCGATACTTTATGTGTCGTACCGGTACGCATCATCGGTACTAGGATCGCCCCGTACTAATCTACCCTCGTACCGATTATCCCGCATACACGTACCGGTACGCTATGCCTCTCTCAGGCAATGCAACAGTGGGTACCGATACGCCACTTGCGTACCAATACTCAAAAGCGATATTGGAATCCTTAATATACAAGGGGTACCGATACACGGAAAGGCATACCAGTACTCCACTCACAACCCTCTCCTCTTTTATACTAAGGCGTACCGATACGCTAGCCCCATTATCGGTACGCGAGCCTGATTTTTATAACTCTAAGTGTGGGTTTCACCTAGAAACCCTATTTAACCCTTAAAGTTAAACCTCAAACTGTTCCTACAAGTTATGGTGAAGGTATAAAGTGAATCTCTACCGATTTTAAGCCTTAGCAACATCAAATCCACACTTTACCATTAAAGAGGTCAACAAAAGCATATCAAACCTTAAACACCCAAATCATGCACAAAGCCTATTTTTATAAGTTGCAAAAATTAAAAAGAATTAGTGGTGTACTAACCTTAGATTATAGCTAGTGAAGAGGCCCTCAACAATCCATTCTCGCTCTTCTTCTTCAAACCCCCAACTAAAACTCATGCCCCATCGAACCAAGCAAAACTTACCTCAAAATAAAGATTATTTAACGCTGAACAACTTTATCTCTTTGCCCCAAACGATATTCATACTATAGAACTCAAAGATTTGACATTGAATATGAAGAAGTTTGGGTGGAACCTGGGAACGGGAGAAAGAGGGAACAAGGGGACCAAGATGATCTCACTCCCTGTATTTTCTGCAGAAAATAAAGTCCCATATCAGCCCTCTTTGTCTTCAATTTGATATTTACCAAAAAGCCCTTCAATTATCCTTTTAATTCTAACACCAAACCAACCTTTCAAGCCCTAAGGCCCAAGTGAGCCCAATAAGGCTCTAAAGGCCCAAACTTCTTGGCCTAAACACAAAGCCTATACCTCGGGTTAACCCAACCCTCGGGTTTTGAAACCCGGGTCGTTACAACTCTCCCCTTTTAAAAGAAAATTTCGTCTCCGAAATTTAGACAATGGAAAGAGAGCAACTGTCAACGCTCCAACCAACCTCTCGTTGACAATTGTCTATGTGGCTCTTAGGTTTGCCAAAAACCTTCCTAACCAAAACTCTCGACACAAATTCTTCACTTTCTACAAACCTCCTCAACAAGACATTCCTAACGTTTAGAATAACACTCATATTAAACCTGGAGATAGATCAACCAACGATAATCACATCAGCATTATCAGACATCAGTACTCTGAACTCACTCCGGATGAGTCACAACTTGGTGAATGAACCTCTCTACCAATACTAGTATTTTCGAAGTCTTGAACTCAACCCTCATCTGCGTCCATAACGCGACACTTTTTCAAGGTTACCACATGGCACTTCCTCATATATAATCATCATAACCCGTGTGTTCATGAATAACAAACCCTGTCATTCATGTTCTAACATCCATCTACATGAAATACAACATTCTTTCACAACTTGGTTAACTAATATAGGACTTAACGACTTATTTACTTGAACCCACTACGACATAAGCAGATACAAATCCACGATCAAGCGATTCTACTAGCCAAGCCACTTCAGTTCCAAAAGAAAATTATTACCACAACTATGCCCTACTAGGGATCAAACCACCAAACTGTTCTCAAAGGTCCGAACACTCTCTTTCACTCCCAACCACCAATTTCTGAATAGCGTTGGTGCTAAAAATTTAGAAAGTCCTTCAAGATTCCTAATGGTTCTCCCAACACAACTTATTACAACACAAGAATCCAATTATATACGACTTTAACCCCAAACCCACATTTCTCCAAAGCCATTCAAACATCTTTACACTGTCTCTATGCATGAAAACAATCCATCTCAAACCCAAATAAGCAACCCTCTATTCATCAAACTTAAGATTACCTCGACGCGTTCGTAAGTCTAAAACACTCTTCAACTTGCCTTTAGAGTTTAAACATTGCATCAAACCCCAAATTTTAACATTAATTCTCATTAACATTCAACTTACGAGACCAACATCCTGAACGATCTTGCGATAATCTCAAAACTCTTCAATATTAACAAGATCATCAGCCCCGAAAAACAAATATTGGCCTTTCATTGTTATACATCGACCCATAATAGCTAACACCATTATATCTCGCTATACCAACATAAGCACATCTCAAGGTGAACTCCTTAACGACATCGCTCGTACCCCATCCTCTACCAAGGAGTTCTCACATGAATTGTTTGGTAAATGTTAGCCCATAAGGTGATGAACTCTTAATACCGAACTCAACACATCCCTTATCATGGGTACTACTCTACGGTTAAGATGTTATCCCACTCAACCCTTGAAGAACACCTTGATAACCACTTGCATGTCTACCGCTCTAAACCGCAGACTATCATTCTTGAGTCAACTACGCGAACTAAGAACATCTTGCAACCTATAAGGTATTCTTCAACTAGCATTACATGAGCACAACACATAAGCTGAGGAGATAGGATTTATTCACGCACACTGCCGATAAACTGGTTCATTCTAAACCTCAACTTTGAGATTCTTTCTTGGAAACTGAGGCACTTCTCGCACTCACATGACCAACCCGTACCAAGGGTAAGTCTAACAAGTCTATAAGGACTGTTACTCTAAACCATACACACCACCCACGGTGAAACATTTACTTACCAACATTTACCAATCCATTAATTTACAAACCAATATCAACCTCGAGGAAACTTATCACAGAACTTGCTCAATAAAATATCTGCCAAGGTAAGAACAATAATCAAATTGCCATTAAAAACTGAAAAACACAATGAAACCAAATCATCTAACACACTCTCGGTAACAAGCTTGTCCTTTCTGGCATGGACAACATATTGTCTAACAAAAGCTCGTGCGATGACTCTAACTGTAAATCTTACCTGACCTCCACCATGATACTTAAACAACGACCGAACACCACTTCTTGAAGAACCTTGACTATACCCAGAAGAAGTCAACCTCAAAGACTGAACCGGTAAATACTCATCCATGATTGAGCAGTCATTTGCCATGTGACCTGATGTCTGACACTCATAACAATTTCCCCTAAGCAAGAAATATACCTCAAGGTGATGTCAACCACAAGGCTCACGAACCGATGGGAGAGATGCTAGGACCGAACCATCAACACTCTCCGTTATAGAAGAAACTGATAAGCTCCCTACAAAAATGTCAATTTAGATTTTAGACCAACCCTCAACTAATCTAAAGCAACTCTTTCTGATCCGCTCAAAGTACAAACCCTCCCCTCTTCAGGGTTTGAGAAGAATCTTATGATGTTCTAATTCCCCAAAACACTATCTATAAAATCTTCAACTGACTCAATATTGGCTTTAAGTTCATTCGAGTGCTTCGTACTAACGAATAGTTCAGAGATTATCCTGGGTAAAACTGTTATCTCGTGCATCCATATGTCAACTTTGAATCCACATCTAACCTCAACCATATTTACTCTTCGATAACAACAAACTTTGGGCATAACAGCTCAACTGTAGAAAAATCTTACTCATATCTAACATTGTTCGACACCTTAAACTGACTGCATGAACTGATCCCTCATCTTCTTCATATGAGCTTCACTGACTTACATTTTTCCTGACTCACCCATAGAACACCCCATGTTGAGAAAATAGGTTGTGGTCCTAACTCTATGGTCTCTCACCATTCATATGTATTGCCTTTAAGAAAAGATGATACAGTCAGAATTCTCTTAAGACTATTCCACATCATCCTCAGATCCCTATGAGTGTTTCTTAACCATCAATCCGATTGATCAGGTCATCCTTTCTCAACCCCTTTATCATACTTAAATTCGTAACAATAATGTTTCTCCTATTAAAGAAACATGACTCCCTTCACGACTCTCCTTGGTCAATCTCGCGTCGTCAACCCAACTAGTCCAAACAACATTCAGAAGATGGTAGTTTGTCTTTCTTATTACCCTGGGTTTAATTCCCCCGAAACCTTGAAGCTTCTAACACTACGCTTGTTATCTCAAACTAGCTCATGACCGAACAACAACCGGTTACCAAGATCATATCAACTCATTCAGAAGACAACTCCATTGTATTTGTCAACCATGAATTCTCAAGCTTTACTCAAGCATCGCCTCGCGCAATGCCCACAATGTCCTTCCGGCCGCTACTATAGACAACCACAACAAGCATACCTTGCTCGAGATCTCAGGGCATCCAGCTTACTAAGATCGTACTTGAGACCTCACAACCATCATGTACCTCTCCATATTAGACGAAAACGCATATCTGCCAGGCGGGCTACATTCTCATCATATGGTACCCACCATTAAGGTTTACTTACTACGAATGATAGGACCCCCGATTGACACTCAACCACAGGTCAATCAAAAGTAAGCCATCTCATCCGTTCTATAAGGGTCGTCTACCAACACGTAGAATCTCACCACTGGATATTCTCACCATGAACTCAAGGCTTTAAGGTAGCTTACGACACATAACCATGATTACTTCTCAAGCGATGGGAGAATGACACACCCTCAACTCTTCAATTCCTTCATAAGCCCAAGCTTAACGTCTAAGATAACTCCGATCTTAAAATTATCCTCAAAGGATCCATCCATTATCAGAGCCCTCACGATTATGATCGAATCTATCTTAATGTCACAACCAGCGACACACGCGAACACAGGGCACACCATCTAGATTCTAGTCTTGAAAGAGTACAACTTAGAAACAAAGGCTTGTATTCGCTAGTCACATATCCACAACTCATAACCACCCCAGGGTTTTTCCTAGAACCGGCTAAACCTAGGCTCTAATACCACTAAATGTAACACCCTCGACCTGGATGTCATATTTGGGCCTCAAACCTAAAATCTGACCATCAATTTTTCAACCTAGTTTAGCCCAATCCACGATAAGCTTTCAAAACCCATTTATTTTAATCCAATAAAATATAAGTAATAATTGAAACATGTACAATAGAGCTCCTTTAAAAATTACATAAATAAAATGTTTGACTCGATTATTTTAAAATCCAAATACGAGTTACAAAATAAAATAGGTTCCTACAAACACATAGCCCAAAGACCTAAGTATTGTGCTTTGTGGAGACGAGGCGCTAGAATCTGTCACTGATGGTGCTCCTCCAAGAAGACAATCCAAACCTACAAACCTGAGAAAGGAAACAATGATTCCGAACACTGAGCTAACAAAGCTCAATGGATACACCGACACTCAACCATGCTTCAAGAAAAATCATAAATAAGAACAATGAAACATGTAATAATGCCATGGCAAGATAACGATAACCGTCTAAACACATAGCATTATGAATGTATGATCACGCACACAACTCATACAAGTACCACATACGCTTACATAGCATCACACAGATAACCATAATTATATATATAGAATGAGGCCAACGTCCACTAAGCATCGGGATTCCACATTCCGAGCAAGGCCCGCGTCCACTAAGCATCGGGACCCTATATTCTGAGCAAGGCCCACGTCCACTAAGCATCAGGATCCTATACTCAAGGGATGAGGCCCGCGTCTACTAAGCATCGGGATCCTCTATTCAAAAATCGTTAATGTGTTGTAACACACTTAGGGTATCCAATCCCAACAACAAGGGATGACTCGATTATCTAGGCGTCTCATCAGTACACAGCAAGGACCTTGGTCACCACACAGCACTCAAACTCGACACAAGGGTCTTATCGCACACAACTCTAACACGCTTACCATCGCCTTATGGTTTCTATCAATTATTATACCACCCTATTGAGCTTATCTATTTATTAGTATGTTATTAAGGTATGCATTAGCCGTTCTCATTAATTTATCTTATTATTTAATAAGACTTAACCTTATAGGCGCTATTTCCGTACACAGCAAGGGCCCAAATCACCACACAGCATCAACGATCCACCTAGGTTCCCTATGGGTTACCACCTTACACAGTTTACCAATGTATAACGAGTCATTAGCCATTTATTTCATATACGGGGTTTAAATCTCTATTTCTCAATTTTAATATTCATTTTACACCTTAACGGACCCCTGGGCCCTTTGCCTCGAATTATAGCACCCCCGAACGCAGCCTCAAAATTATTGGACAGATTGCCCAGCGAGTATCAATACTCCAATGTGAGTATCGATACTCCCCTCTAGGTATCGATACCCCTCATGAGTACTGATACTCTAATTAGGTTCAAAAGAACTGGACTTTCAAGCCGTACCGATACACTCTATGCCATATCGGTACGCATCATCGGTACTAGGATCGCCCCGTACCGATCCACCCTCGTACGATACTCCTACATATGCGTACCAGACACTATACCTCTCCCAGGTAATGCAATAGTGGGTACCGATACGCCCCTTGCGTACCGGTACTCAAAAGTGTTATTGGAATCCTTAATATGCAATGGGTACTAATACATGAGAAGGCGTACCAGTACTCTCCTCACAACCCTCTCCCTTTTTATACTAAGGCGTACCGATATGCTAGCCCCGGTATCAGTACACGAGCCTAATTTTTAAACTCTGGGTGCAGGTTTCACCTAAAAACCCTATTTAACCCCTAAAGTTAAACCCCAAACCGTTCCTACAAGTTATGGTGAAGGTATTAAGTGAATCTCTACCAATTTTAAGCCTTAGCAACATCAAATCCACACTTTACCATTAAAGAGGTCAACCAAAGCATATCAAACCATAAACACCCAAATCATGCACAAAGCCTATTTTTATGAGTTGCATGAATTCAAAGGAGTTAGTGGTGTACTAACCTTAGATTATAGCTGGTGAAGAAGCCCTCAACAATCCATTCTCGCTCTTCTTCTTCAAACCCTCAACTAAACCTCATACCCCATCGAACCAAGCAAAGCTTACCTCAAAATAAAGATCCTTTAACACTAAACAACTTTACCTCTTTTCCCCAAACGAGATTCATACTCTAGAACTTAAAGATTTGACCTTAAGCATGAAGAAGTTTGGGTGGAAGATGGGAATATGAAAGAGAGGGAATAAAGAGGACCATGATGACCTCACTCCCTCTATTTTCTGCAGAAAATAAAGTCCCACATCAGCCATCTTTGTCTTCAATTTAATATTTACCAAAAAGCCCTTCAATTATCCTTCCAATTCCAACACCAAACCAACCTTCCAAGCCCCAAGGCCCAAAGTAAGCCCAATAAGGCTCTCAAGGCCCAAACGTCTAGGCCTAAACACGAAGCCCATACCTCGGGTTAACCCGACCCTTAGGTTTTGTAAATCGGGTTGTTACAAAATTACTTAAATATTCATTTAAATATTTTAAACATGATTAACTTGTTACATTAAAATCATTAAAACATTTGTTCGACAATAAATTAAAGTAAAAACAAAAATAGAACTATGTGCATTCTGTTTTTTATAAATGGAGAACTTTATTATCCAAAAGAGTAAAAGATTGTTGCTAAAACAAAAAAATAAGGGAAAAGAAACAACACTATTAACCAACGCTATACATGAATATCTTAATCTTTACAAAGAAACAACTTAAAATAATCAGTTGTATCCATGAAATTCACACAAAGTCTCATATGTACAAATTCTTTTTGGAAGCAACTATATCAATCTCATGTCTTTACTACCCTATGAATTATCGTTTATTTCTTTCTTCTCGTATCAAGTAGATACTAGCAGCCCATGAGAACTTGAGAATAAAAGTGATTAGGGTTTTATCCTTAACTTTAAGTAAGTCCATTCCAACTCTTGTTGTCATGCATGGATGTTTCTGTTAATCCTGTAAAAATTTTCGGCTCTTATTTTGAGTAAGATTTTTTATACACCAACTCATACTCTCAGGAGTACAATAGGGCCACCCCAAAAGATAACTTCTTTAGACACCAATGCACACTATCTTTCCATTCAAATAACCAAAAATGGTTTATTTAAAAACATGCTAGTGCAACCGGAGCATCCACAAAGACTCTTATCTAGCCAATAAACTCTTTATCAATTGAAGACAACAAAGCTTTGTTCCATCTTAATAACTCTTTTAGACCAATACCACCCACATACTTCATATTGCAAATTTGGCTCCAACTCACCTTAACACATTTGATTAATCTTTCTAATTAAAATTTTAGGAAGAATAAGCCGATGACACAAAAAATGAATAGATCTTCATCAATTATCAACTAATATTGCCTCATTGAATGTGAAAGAGCGAATCATCTTCAAATTCTTACCTCATTAACCAGTGAATGAGCAGATCTTTATCGACCATCAAAGAATTTTGCCTCCTCGAATGTGAAAGAGAGGACCATCTTCAGAATATTTTCTCATTGACCAGCAAATGAGCATATCTTCATCAATCATCAACGAATCTTACTTCATCGAACACGAAGGAGCGGATCATATTCATAACATTTCCTCATTGAAGAACAAATGAGCAGATCTTCAACATCATTAATGAATCTTTCCTCATCGAACACGAAGGATCGGATCATTTTCAGAATCTTGCCTCATTAGCCATTGAATGAGTAGATCTTCATCAACCATCAACAAATCTTGCCTCCTCGAACACGAAAGAGTGTATCACCTTCAAAATCTCGCCTCATTGACAAGCGAATGAGCATATATTCAATATTTTCCAAAAACTTGCCTCTTCGAGTGCTAAGAAGCATATCACCAATTATCTTCATAAATCCAAATTTAGTCGGACAAAATTTATTGCTTTTCAATCTTTGCCATATTCCTCTTAAGCGACTGATGGACAAAGCATGGAGTGTGGTAAGTGGTCAGAAGGTGTATCATGATAGTGCAATGTCGAAAATGATAAATATGAAGGGTTAAGTTTATTGAATTATTTCGAATTATGATCAAATTAATCGAATGTATATGTTTTGGAGTCTAAAATTATTTTTATAGCAAGCCTTTATTTTGATTTTAATGACAGAATGACCGTTTGTCACAATTTTTTAATTGAATGACTTGTTTGTCCCTAAATCTATAATTGAGTGACTAAATTGTTATTTTTAAAATAACGTGAATGTTTGTTCATAAGTCTATAATTAAGTGACCTCTGGTGTATTTAACCCTATCTTTAAATATACTATTTCTTTTTTTTAAGAAAATTTTGCTCCTAATAGGTATTAGACTCTTAACCTAGGAGAGAAAGGAAAGTGTCAACCGAAAGATTTTAACCATTTACTCTGAAGTTTGTTTACAATATACTATTTATAATTAAATATATTAACTTGCAAGTAAGTCAAGTGTAAATCAACTTTCAACTAGGCATGCAAACCGCTCAAATACAACCTTCTAAAATCTACCCTATAATATCAACTATTAGTTGCCTTAATAGGTTGAAGAGGTGATTTTTAAATAAAGATTCTAGCATGATAAACGAAGTAAATTAGGCTGAGAATGTTGTTCTTACTAGATTTTTATAATATCAGATTCAAATTAATCGACCAATAGATTAAAAGCCGATGGTTATATCAAAAATTATATTATAATATTTATTTAAACAAAATTAATTTATTCTAAATAAGTAAATTAAAGTCTTAAATTAATTTGAGAAAATGCTCTAATCACTGACTTTGGAAAAACAAGTTTTCCACCAGAGCCTACTTTGTAGGTTTAGAGGTTAAGATTTAGGGTTAGAGTTTTAGTGCCTGTGGTTAAGTTTTAAGGTTTTACAATAAGTTTTATAGTTTAAAATTTTGAGATTAGAGTTTAAAATTTGAAATTAAAATTTAAGGCCTCTAAAATAAGATATGTGACATCTTTAAAAATCCACTTATAAAAAGAACTTTCTCTACAATGCATTAAATAATTACCCAACTAATTTATCATTTAACATATAAACGGGTTGCTTTAAAATATATATAATCATTCCCACTTTCCTATATTCACTCTTTCTTTTGCTTCATTTCCTTCCAATTCCTTCTTAAACCAAAGATCAAAGAAAAGAGCAAAAATAAACCTTCAACGTGTCAACGCACAAACGTAATGGGTTGATGACTTCGAAAAAAATAATAAAATGTGTGGTTTATATTAGTTGAAATTATGACTAATATAATAAGAAAACTCCATGATATAATTTCTTATAATACCATCTATCCTCTTTGTTATACATATTAATCATATTAATTAATTATTTATATAATAATCAAGTTATTGACCGTTAAAAGTTTTACGAAACGGTGATATAACCTAATATAATAGTGATTTGTCTTCAAAACTGATATTTTATATTAATTTATTCATAATTCAATAATTTTAATTCTCAATATTTAAAAATATTATTAATTTAGTTGTATAATTGGATTTATCGAAAACGAAGTTTAAATAATTGGGCCAACCATTTAGAGAAAGAGAAGGTTAGCCCAAATGTAAACCGAAAAAAAGTTGGACCGACTGAAACACCCATTTTAGTAGCTTTTCGAAAATCCGAGTCGGAAACTAAAAAATTCAACTTCCTAATTCACTGATTCTGGTTTAACACTAAACCCTACAAATTCCTAATCTCCTCCCACTTCCCTTTTATTTGAAATTTCCCCCGTTATTTTCCAGTTCGTTTAAATTGAAATCCCACGTCGATTTCCGCCTACATTCGAATCTTCCCTCTAGCTGAGATTTCCAGGTGCTTAGATTCTCGTCTTTTGCTAATATTAACCTCACTTTAAAATTCGTGTTTTTACATACAAATTTCAGTAATCTCACAATTTTTTATTTCCCCCTTCCATTTGTAAATTCTCTCTTTTTGTTTCAGATTTTGATAAAGTTGAGGGAAAATGGATGAGTATCAAGAGATGGAAAGGTTTGGGATGGAGAACGATTTTGAAGAGGCGATGGATCGACGGTGAATTCTACTATAAAAAGCGCTAGGAAAAGCGGACTCAGACTAAAGATGATGTTCTGTACGGTGTTTTTGCATCTGATTCCGACTCTGAAGACGATGGTTATTCTTCATCAAGGAAGAGAAGGAAGGAATTCGGGAAAAAAGCTGACTTGACGAAGCCTGTCAACTTTGTGTCTACAGGTACCGTAATGCCTACCCAAGAAATTGATAAGAATACTAAGGTAGAGAACTATAAAAGTGTTTCTGATGAGAATGAGAATGATAGCAGGCCTGGATTGGGGTCTGGCGTAGGTTTAGGATTTAGTGGTAATGATACTTTGGGAAAAAGTGATGTTAATGTTGGTGGTGATGAGGATGATGATTCTAGTTTTTTGCCTACCGCCTTCGGGAGGAAGATAAAGGAAGGGGCACAAAGGAGAGAGAAAGAGAGGGAGAGTTTGAAAATGGAGAAGGAAAGCTTAGGAGGGAGAAGGGAGGTTGGAGTTGGTGGGGATGTTGGGTCCTTTGAAAAGCATACGAAGGGTATTGGGATGAAGTTGCTTGAGAAATTGGGATACAAAGGAGGTGGTCTTGGGAAGAATAGCAAGGGATTGTTGCTCCTATTGAAGCCAAGTTAAGGCCTAAGAATATGGGAATGGGGTTTAATGATTTTAAGGAGGCTAAGTTGCCAGAGATGCAGCAGTTGGAAGAGAAGAAGAGTGTAAGTCAGCAGCCTGTTGGGAAAGCGAAGGAGAGGCTTTGGTCAAAGAATGCAATGGGAAGGAGGAAGGAGTATATTACAGTGGACGAGTTGTTAGAAAATAAGCAAGAAGAGAGCGTTGAAATTGTTCAAAAGGTGATTGATATGAGGGGGCCACAGGTTAGAGTTTTGACCAACTTGGAGAATCTAGATGCTGAAGAGAAGGCAAGAGATAATGATGTTCCAATGCCCGAGTTGCAGCATAACTTGAAGTTAATTGTTGACTTGGCAGAGCTTGATATTCAGAAGATAGATAGGGATTTAAGGAATGAGAAAGAGACAGCATTGAGCTTGCAGAAGGAGAAGGAAAATTTGGAGATTGAGGTGTCATGTCAGAAGCAACATTTAGCTAATATGGAGAAAATCTCTAGTGCGCTGGACCAGATTGAGGAAGAGAATTTGTCTGGCAAATTAACCTTGGAGTCCCTTATAAGTAGTTTTAGGAATTTGCAGAGGAACTATGCTGATGATTACAAACTGTGTAACTTGTCGTGTATTGCATGTTTATTAGCCTTGCCCCTGTTTATAAGGATGTTTCAGGGTTGGGATCCTCTAGCAAATCCATCATACAGGATGGAGGTGATATCAGCATGGAAGGACTTATTGCAAATAGAAGGTGGTTATGACATTTGGGAGGATGTAACAACACTTTATTCTCAGTTGATCTCTGAAGTTGTTTTACCAGCCATGAGAATATCTGGCATCAACACATGGGAGCCTAGGAACCCTGAACCAATGCTTGGATTTTTGGAATCATGGGAAAAGCTGCTGCCATCATCTATTCTTCAAACAATATTGGATACAGTGGTAATGCCTAAATTGTCAAGAGCAGTTGAATCATGGAACCCACGTAAGGAAACATGTTTGGGTTCATCCTTGGTTGCCAATGTTGGGGCCAAAGTTGGAGGGTCTGTATCAAACCATACGTATGAGGTTAAGTAATGTCCTTGATGCTTGGCACCCAAGTGATCCCTCTGCTTATGCTATACTATCACCTTGGAAGACTGCATTTGATTCAGTGAGTTGGGAACAACTTATGCGCCAATATATTGTCCCGAAGTTGCAGGTTGCTCTGCAGGAGTTCCAGATAAACCCTGCAGATCAGAAGCTTGATCAGTTTTATTGGGTTATGTCTTGGGCCTCTGCGATTCCTATTCACCTCATGGTTGATTTGATGGAGAAGTTTTTCTTTGTAAAGTGGTGCAGGTTTTGTATCACTGGCTGTGTTCAAAACCCGACTTTGATGAGATAAAAAAATGGTACATGGGTTGGAAGGCACTTCTGCCACAGGAGCTTTTGGCAAATGAAAGTATCCGTAATCAACTGAATTGTGGTCTTGAGATGATGGTTCAGGCTGCTGACAATGTACCAGTAGAGCAGCCTGGTTTGAGGGAGAATGTTACATATCTTAAGGTGCGTAAGCAAAGGCAGTTTGAGGCTCAGCAGAGAGCAGCCGCTCATGCACAACAGCCTGCTGCAGCTGGCCTGGGCACTGCAGCCCAGATGGATGGTGTTCCTGAGATGAGTTTGAAGGAAGTAGTTGAGGCCTATGCACAGCAGCGTGAGTTACTATTCAAGCCCAAGCCTGGCAGGATGCATGATGGCCAACAGATATTTGGCTTTGGTAACATAAGTGTAATAGTTGATTCACTTAACCAGAAGGTTTATGCCCAAATGGAAAATGGCTGGTCCCTGGTCTTACTTGACGATTTGTTGAAAATGCACCATAATTCTCTTGCAAGGAGGCGTTGAGTTTTTGGCATGTACTAGGAAAGATACTGCAGTGGAAAGTGTTTTGAGTTTTAAACTGTCCTTTAAAAGGAAGTTGGTGGTTTTTCTTGTTATGGAGGTCAATTGTACTATGCATGTAAAGTTCTGAGCACACAAGAGGTTAGTTCTCCCTTGATTTTTCTGTTATAGGAATTTGTTATTATTTTGCAATGCACAATTCAAAGTGACCACTATATGGGTGTCTTCTGATCTTGTAAATATGTTATTCAACGGTATTGTTAGTAGAGGCTTGCCTTGTTCCCAACTTTTATCATATATCAATGACCTCAAACTCTACCTTTGCATGTCTTTTTATTTTTTTTTGAAGAAACAGCACTGCCCGCTCTCTATCTGGAGCAAAAACCAGGCTTTAACCACTATTAATAAAGGTATTACTATTCAACTGGTAATAATAATGCTTTGCTCAATATCTGTCATCATTATCAATACTGGTAATAATAATGCCTCCTTTTATCTTGAATTGTTGAATGTAATTTATCATTTTTATCAGCAATTAATGATGCATAAAGATTGGCATTTTCTTGGACATGCTTATATTGAAGCCAACTATCATGCAGTTTGGATCGGTTTGCTTTGAATGGTGACCTTCTTTAGTTTGGTTAACTATTGTGCATATTCATCCTTTTCAGAATTAAGCTTGACCTATTTCTAACCACAAACTAGATATATTAGCATCTAAATTTGATATCCCATTGAATAGAATATTAATTGTTTACTACTTGCTGCAAGAAGCAGGATCAGGGGACAAAAAGCTGACTATTTATATAAGAGGGAGAAAGAGTTACATCCTGGATTTCATTTTGTCACCCTTAATAACCGGGTTTTCTTTAGCTAAAACTTGACGATCAGCCTTCTTGAAATCATAGTTGCATGAATGTTCCGAGGGGTAACGATGAAGGTGACAGAAAACTTTGCCACACCGACACGTAAAACCCATCAAACCAAGCTTCTTGTTGCAGCTTTCACGCCTGTTGTTGAGTTTTGAAGGACTAGAAACCAACGGTGCAGAACCATCCGAAACAGATGTCGCTTGTGCTGCCGATCTAGTAGGGTCATGTGTTTTGGCCGATTTGGACAGCTCTTGCTTCAGCAGCTCGGATTTGTAACACTTGGAGCATAAATTCTTGGTCTCCGCTGAACCATAGAAACCAAAACCGTTTACACACAAAGGAGTAGAAATCACCATCTTTCTTCTTTGAGTTCTTGATCTAGGCTGATGCCAAGAGCACTTTGATTTTTTTAGCTTAGTTTTTGTTTGCTTCACTTGAGTTGTTGCATTTGAGATGTAGAGAGTCTAAGAGAAAGAGTCCCTGTTTTCTATAATTGGGTTTGGATTTTACTAGACTGCCATAGAGCTATCGGTGGATTATTGTAGAATAATTAATTTAATTACTATAGTCTTAGAAATTTCTATACGTTTCTTTTTTACTTTATGTTGATTTTACCCAATTGCCTGAACTGGCTTGTCTATTAGACTTTGTTTAAGTTTTAGCAAACAATTTGGAAAACTATAAAAGAGGATGTTTAGTTTAAGTAATCTCATATTTTTGGTAATTTAAATTTTGTTATTAACATTTTTCTGTTTGGATTTTAAAGATTGTTAAATATAGTGATGATCTTAATCAGAAAATATTTGACGCTGTAATTTTTTTCACAGGCTTTAAAATTTAAAATTTAACCTTAACTTCTAAATTCTATATCTTATATCCTAAATTTAAAGCCTAAATTTTAACTCTTAAAATAAATCTATTCGAGTAAATTAAACTCGACACTAACATACATCAAATAATTTTCTTAATTTTAATACCATCAATTCTTTTATAATTTAATGAGTAAAGTTCACAAACGGTTACTAAGTTATTTCAAAATAATATTTTAGTCATTGAGCTTTCAAAAGTTATAAAACGAATATTAAATTTTTAATTTTGTTAAAAAATAGACATTAAACCTTTAGATATTTTTAAGATCCTAATGACAGACTAACATAAGAATTAATATAATATGTTAGTTATTATAAAATGATCACTAAATTTAATAAATATTACATAATAATTATTTAATTATTTAATTATTACAGGATGATAAATTTACTATTTAATTATTACAAAATAGTATTTAATTATTATAAAATAATCATTGAATTATTTAATTATTATAAAATAACTTCATCATATATATCTTTAAAGTTTAACCTCATTTGTTGAGTTAATCGCACCACACGTCCCTAAACTATGATTATCATTTTAAATTGGTCCCTAAACTTTTAAATGTTGCAATTTCATCCTCAAACAATGACCTTTATTTTAAATTGGTCCTTAAACTTTTGAATATTCCATTTTCATCCCCAAACAATGACCCTCATTCTAAATTGGTCCCCAAACTTTTTAAATATTTCAATTTCATCCGCAAATTATCGTTTATATCAAATCATATTATTACACAATACACATCAGTGTTTCATGACAATTAATGATTTTTATAACGGTTTTACTAACATAAGATATTATTAACATATACTGATAATTTGGGGATGAAATGAGAATATTCAAAAAGTTTGAGGACCAATTTAGAATGATAGTCATAGTTTGAGGGTGAAACTAAATTGCTTAAAAGTTTGGGGACCAATTTAGAATAAAGGTCATAGTTTGATGATGAAATTAGAATGTTTTAAAAGTTTAAGGACCAATTTAGAATGAGTGTCATAGTTTGGGGACATGTGGTGCAATTAACTCTCATTTGTTTAATGGTTCAATACTAATATAAGTGTCTAAATTATCATATTTTTTTTCTTTTAGGAACCCAAATTATTATTTTTTAGTTAAGGTGCCCACACAATCGTTTTTTGGTCAAAGTAGGTTCTTCAATTTAACTTTAAAAGGGGCAAAGAAAAGATAATTTGGGCACCTAAAAAGGACAAAAATTTAGGCACCTAAAATAAAAAAATAAGATAGTTCGAGCACTTAAAAAGAACAGAAAAAATTTAGACAGCTAAAAGAAAAAAAATATTGTAGTTTAAGCACTTATTTTAACATTAAGCCTTGTTTAATCCCAACAGATAACATAAAATAAGAAGAAACACTCTAATCTAATACCAAGGACCAAAACCAATCCTGATTGCAATGGATTAGATAGTTTTCGACAGATGAAAGGATGAACATCTAAATAAGGGACGATCGTTCCAAGATCCAATCCAATCGATGTTCCGCTGCAAATCGGAAAGCTGCCTTTTCAATCAAAGTCAAGGAAATCACATAAGAACCAAAAGAGTCCTTTATGTTGGTTAACGTAATCCAACATCAGTTCAGAAACTCTCATTCAGTACGGAAACTTTCTTGTTGTTCGAATAAACCGAGGCAATACCAGAAGTGTAGACTAACTCTCTTCAATGTTTTCGATAAGTAGGTGTAAAAATGAATAGAGCGTTCGACGTACTATTCATGAACCGTTCGTTTAGGTTGTTTATTAACCTAAATAAACGAATGCCCGTTTAATAAACGAACAAATACAAACAAATGTGTGTTAGGTTTGTTTAGTTTCACGAATAAGCTCGTTTATTCGGTTCCCTTTTTCTTTTATTTTTTTACATGTTAAATATTGAGGAAGGTCTGGACTAAATTAAACACATGGTGAACTTTGGAGTTTAAATTGTGAAGCCTAAAGAGCTTAAGGACTAGTGATATAATTTCACATTTGATGGACATATAAATGAACATGTTAACGGACATATAAATAAACACGTTCAAGAACGTTAAACGAACATGTTCGTGAACCCTAAACAAACGAACATGAACACCTTCAAAAATAAATAAAGGAACACAAAAGAGTCTTGTTCATTCAAGCTCGATATATTTACGCCCGTAATCTTAAGCATTCATTCAAGATGCCCAGTGTTCCATCGATTGCTCTTTGGATCAATATTGTGTACTAAACACCTAATAATGTGTATTGAAACTGTAAAACCTTGGATTAATCTCATATTCTTAATGTTCAATAGAATATAAGTTCAACATCTGCATTGAAATTACTTGTTTATCAACATAAATACAGAAAAAAATTGATCCAAAACCAGTTATTTTGTCTCCATAAATATGATACACAAAAAATATAAAAAATTTGCTCCAACGTAGCATGTTCTTAATCAGTTTGTTGGACTCTTGTTACAGCAAGTTTAGGATTTTTAGGCCCTTACCTTGAACTTCTATGGTTACTCTTGACAGGAAAAATAATTTGAAGATACAAATTCACTTTTCTGTATATATACAGTCACTTTTTACCATGTGTATCTTGAAAAATACGAAATCAATGTTTCACTAGCATAGCTTCCATTTTCTTCTTCCTCGCTGCGTGCTTTAGTTTCTCGAGCGCCACCAGTCCGACTTGCCTCACTCTCTCCCTGGACAAACCTATGCTGCAGAATTTGCAAAAGAAAAAAAAAGGTCAAAATCAAAAAGAGACTGCTGTACTAATTACTTCAACAAGACACATGGAGAAAAAATCAGCAGATATAAATAAACATGTCCTTTTTCTTCAGTTGCTTTATTCTTTTTTCCCTCTATATACTTGTATTCAACTTCAATCACTGTTACTTAAGGAATAAGTATCTAAGATATTTGCTTTGTTAATGACAAAGACATCAAATTGCACTCAAATATCATGCATAAATAAAACAATTACGTGTATGCTCACCGTTTACTAATGTCCTCCCACGTAAGGCTTTCGTTATCGAGACCATGATAAAGGCGAATAATCTCCCTTTCCCGTTCTCCAAGTGTTATAGTGATGAGTCTGTTCACTTCATCCTGCAAATGTAACATTCATCACATGAACATTATATTTTCTTTGTATAGAACACAAATTCAACATCGAAAAGCTTTTGCTGCATGGATATTGTTTTCTTTACCTTGAGGGCCCACTCATCTACGCCATGCCACGGATTGTTTTCTACATGGTTATCTGCAATGTACTGAAAAAGATAAAAGGACAACGGGTTAATAGTAGTTAACAGGAAAAGAAGCGTGCAGGGAACAGAAGTTTTGCAGAGTTTGGTTCATATAAAACCGGAACTTACACTATGATGAGTCTCTCCGGGAAGACCATTCAAAGACGGAAACGCATCCCTGTCAAGGGAGAAGACCTTACTGACTGACTGCATTTAATAAAAATCATAGCGTGAGGATGGAAAGTGAAAGTGCAATATATAGTTCCCGGGAACTAAGTTCCGAACAAATCGTACCTCTGTAGCATTCCTAACTTTCTTCTGAGACATGTTCAGACTCTCGGCAATCCTCTGAAAATATAAAAATAATCAAATACTTCCATAAGGTAAAGCCCAGAGACAAATAAGACATCCAAATTTATTTTGAAATATAATGATTTTTTTGATCATTTCGGATTAATCAAGTCATATATTTTGAAATATAATGATGCAATTAGAATAATGGAAGCCGCTTACATCAATAGTTGGTGTTATTCCTTTCTCTTCCAGTCTATATTTTGCATTTCGGATTAATCCCAACCTTTCATGCAAATATGTAGGCAATCTTAATGTTCTCGAGTTCTCAACTAATGCTCTTGAAACACCCTGAGATCAAAAGTATGAACTATGTTAGATTTTGTACAATCCTAACCAGATAAGAACAGAAAGTAATATAAAGTACAAAACAGACTGGAATCAACTATATTGCAAGTGAAGAACTAGACTTGGACATTTTGTAGGTAGATTCATATCTCATGACAAATCCAGGTGGCTGATGCATATAAAATCAGGCATTGAGATTCTATCCCTCAAAAGTTGTTGTCAGGAACCTATTTCGGTATTTCCTTAAACGTGCGAGAAAGACGGAAATAAGAAGTGAAAGATTAGGCGGAATAACCTAAGACGGAAATCAATTGTTCTTTTCATATTTCAGAAACTTCAGCATAGGAAGGACTAAGCTACTACAGAAATGATAAGATAGATGAATCACACATTATGGTTGAGAATCTCCGGCACCTTACTCTTTCATGAATGATGACATTAAAATTAGAAACTTTCATTTAGTCCAGAGCAAATAATACCATGCACAATGTTTCTCAACAAAACAAGATGAATATTACCTGACGTATCCACCAGTACACGTAGGTTGAGATTTTATATCCTTTTGAAGAATCAAATTTTTCAATGCCACGCAACAGTCCGATCAAACCACCCTGCATTAGGAAAAAAAAATAGAAGTCAATAGTTTGATATAGTGTCAGTAGATGAACTTATGGCGTATATATAAGACAACCGATCTTTGTAAACTACCTGTATAAGATCAGACATTTCAGCACCCATGTTATCATATCTTTGAGCTATCGACATAACCAATCGAACATTGCTCATTGTCAATTTTTCTCTTGCCAAAGAACA
The DNA here is from genome assembly GCA_019671005.1 of Hibiscus mutabilis. Classification (NCBI taxonomy): domain Eukaryota; kingdom Viridiplantae; phylum Streptophyta; class Magnoliopsida; order Malvales; family Malvaceae; genus Hibiscus; species Hibiscus mutabilis. Next base: position 38,729,236 of record CM033751.1, on the reverse strand, counting down.
TTCAATTAACTTTGACCGTAACTCAGCACGAGAAATTTTCAAAGTTGTAGCAAGCTGTTCATCAGATGGCTCACATCCCAGTCTCTCCTTTAGTCTAGAGTTCCACGAAAACAATTAGAAACAAGTTTGGAGAATTTAATGGTTTTCAAACTAGATTGATCCATCTAATACACATCATATATCATTATTGATTTCATTACCTTAATCTGTTCTCCTCAAAGGAAAGTCCAGCTTTGATTTTCTTTGACAAGCGCACAACTTCCGCATGGCTAAGCAAATCTTCACTCACTACACCCTTCACATAACCCTTCAAGCGACTTTGAAGCAGCTCTGGACCAATCAATGATCTTAGCTGCTTGGCATTAGGTTGTATCACTGATTTATTTTGGCTCAGAACCTTTCTCTTAGTATTGAATCTCCGTTGCCGAGCAGACACCCCAGAACAAGTAACCGGTACCTTCTTGTGGGTTTTCCTACTCGGTGATTCAGTGAACTCCGTCCTCTCGAAAGAAAGGGTCCATTGCTTTTCCAGCATAGACTTCTGAAGCAAAAGAAGAGCCTCCACAGAGTAGTCAAGATCATAACTTTCTTCTTCTAAGTCATTGGATCCATTAAACCAAGGCTCTGCAGTAGAAATACTAGAGGCTGCATCCACATGCTCTTTAAGAGCTTTAATTGACGGAGTGCGCTGGTTGGACGACGGAAGGCTTTGGCTACAATTAGATGGTTTTTTTGCAACTATTAAACTTTTTGTGGAAGAAAATTGATCATATGAAGATCCATAATCACTGGCATACGAGAGCTTCTCTATGATATCCGAATAAGAAAAGGAAGAACTTAAGAATCTCTTTCCAGTGCTAAGTCCAATAACAGCAGCAATGGCCATCATAAAGATTCTTCTCACTTTGCTGCAATTACCATCACACAGTTTAACAAGCTTTTCGAACTAAAACAATTCCATATAATTATTCAACCTTGGTATATCCGGTATGCGACTAGGCTAAAAAATCGTTCTGTTTTTGTACTCTAAATCTCCTTCATGACACTGCTACAGGAAGGGTAGAAGTATAGTTAGGATTATTTATTTCTATCAAACACAAAGTATATGACAATGGGAAATCAAACTAAAAGAAAGAAAAGCAATAAAAGGGTTGATTTTTCCCAGAAAGATGTAGCTGAAGATGGTTTGACCTAAAAAGAGAATTTAATAAATTAAACTAATTGTTTTCAAGCTTTAAATGACTAGTGCCTCAAGATTTGAAACTAGTTAAATAACAAAGAAATTAGAAATACCAATATCCTTTCAGGATTAACCATCTGATTTTAAGAAATAATGTGCTCAAAACAAAGAATATCAATTTTTAATCAGAACCCAAGTTTTCTTTTCACTGGATTGAGTGATGATCACAAAGTTCAGTCCTTTTAAGAAGAAAAAATTGATCTTTATATCCATCAAACATGGTGTCAAATTCATAGCTGCAAATGAATAAATTTCCAATCTTTCATACTAAATTATGTCCCTTTTTACTTGTTTATGAACAAAAACAAGAAGCATGCAACAAAATTCAACAACCCATATCCATGTAATGTAAGAAAAAAACATGAACATCTTATCCATAAGTTCAGTCAAGGGCAAAAACTAAAGCTTACCTTAAAAACAAGTGCCAGCTAAAACAAGAAGGAAGTGAAATTACCAAAAGAAGTATGAAAAGAAAAGGGCGTATGTTCCAAAGTGCAAAGTAGAAGAGGTTGTAAGAGTTGGAACTGGTCTTTCCACAGTTTCTTTTACAAAATACAAACTGCAATCTTTTTATGAGATTTAATGATTTTTTCCTAGAGTTGTAAATTAATTTTTTATATGTTTTAATGATTATGTTGAGATGTGTAGGATTTAATTTATGATAAAATTGAAGAAAAAGGGCGCCAGCTGGACATAAAGGATATTGAGAGGAGAGATTCCATTGGCTGCAGCAGATATTGGGTCCATGTTTGAGTGGTGCATTTTGCTTCTCTTTTATTTTCTCTACTCTTCTTTTTTATTTGGGGGATGGATTTGGTTTGGCCACCACACAAACCTAAAACAAAATCTGAACTAAAATCGCTGAAATGGGTCCATTTTCCACGTCATTCCCCAGCCAACTGTGTGCTTCACACACGTTGTTTCCTTCTTATTTTATTTTATTATCGCATGTAAAAAAAAATTATTTCTACAAGCGCCTTAATTTTAAAGTTTAGAATTTATGAGTTTTACTATATGAGTTTAGAATTTAGGATTTATAGTTAAAATTTAGGGTTAGAATTTAAGGTATAGGGTTAAGATTTAGGTTTTTGGGTAATATAGTTAGGGATTTATAATTTAATCTATAAACCCTAAATTTTAACCCCAAACCCAGAATTCTATCAACAACCCTTAAATTCAAAACTACTACACTTACCCCTAGACTCTAAACCCTAAATAAAATCTCTAAACCCTAAAATTAAGGCGCTTGTGTAAACAAAGTTTTCGCAAGCGCTTATGCATAGAATAATTATCATTTATGGATTATAATCTAATAATAGATTAAATATTAACTCGATTAATATCTTTTACAAATTACAATTACAAATATGTTTGAATGAAATTATCTTTTATTTAAAAAGTCATTTTGTATTCAATTAGTGATTTTATTAATATACATAATGTTTTTTTAGAATATTCGAGTTCAAATAATTTTCGGGAAAATCTCATGCACTGGCGATGGAAACGAAAAGTTTCTACCAGTGCCTTAGTTTTAAAGTTTAGGGAGCCGGTTTAGGGTTTATGCGATTTAAGTGTAAGAATTTAAAAATTAGGATTAATTGTTAGCATTTAGAGTTTAAGGTTAAAATTTAGGGTTTAGGTTTTAAGGTAATATGATTAAGGATTTAGATTTTAACCTATAAACCCTAAATTTTAACCTTAAACACTAAATTCTAACCACACAACCTAAATTCAAAACTCCTACACTTAAACCCCTATACACTAAACCCTAAAACTAAGACAATTGTGAAAACTTTTTTGTTCTCACCGCATGTACATGAAATAATTATCATAATTTTATATATAAGATATACGTAACTTTTATTAAAACAAAACATATATGAATTTATATTTAATACAGTAGCGGTGAAAAAAAAAATCTATAAACGTATTAGTTTTAGGGTTTAAGGATTCGGTTTAGGATCTATGGTTTAGAATTTAGGAGATGTTAGAATTTAAGGTTTATGGTTGGAATTTAGAGTTTAGAAGTTAGGGTTTAGGGTGGTATGGTTAAGAATTTAGATTTTAACTTATAAACCGTAAATTCTAACCATAAACCTTAAATTTTAAATACTTAGACTTAACAGACCTCTGCGTATTTAATTAGATTAATTAGCTAATGAGTCGGATACTGATGATTATGCCAAAACCAATTCTTTGAAGACGAGTATGGAACGGAAACAACTAAGATTTTTCTCTCGTGTAAATTACACCACAGTGAATAAGCTTACAATTGGATGATACGTTTTTTTAAAAGTTACAATTTAGTCAAATTATTCGTCAATTACAAATAATAAAGTCATTTTATCATTAAATGCGTAAAACAATAATATTTCGTGTAAATTTATATTTTGGCCACTCATTATGAATAATTTTATATTTTGATCACTCAATTTTCAGTTGTGATTCAACATAGTTGGATATTTTTTTTCTTCTAAAATTTTACCTGCTTGTATAAGAAAATTCTCATTGGCTTAGATTCTTTTAGGACATATTCTTCGATGCTTTTATACTTCATGAACTCATAAAAAACGAAAATAATATTTTTTGCTTGATTGTTAAATTACCATTTGCTGTTTCCCAGTCATCGTGATCACTTACATATCAAATTAATTTAAAAATGAATAATAGTATAAGCCTCCTCCGTGCACAAAAATAAGAACATCATTATTTATTGCAAAATCCCTGACATTAGCACAGAATGAAAATGGATCAAATTGCTATCTTTCTTGAGGTACATGCAATGATGCAGCTAAAAGCTAAAAAACTCACTTCACAACTTCAGAACCATATGATAATGCAACAATTCAAACATAAAATATATTCTTGTTTTTCTTTAAAAGCATCGAAAATCTTACCCAAAGAAACTATACCAATGAGGAATTGATCTTGACCAACCTATAAAAAAGAATACCCTAAAAAGTTGAATAACAACAAAAACAAAATTGAGTGATCAAAATGTACACTTACTCACAATTGAGTGACCAAAATGTAGTTTACGTTAGTCCAAGTAACATAGCTCTGTCAATCTTCAAGCAACAACATACAGGATTTTCTTTCCTTATATCACTTTTTTGGAGAATATTTAGAGGCGCTGAAAGGATCTTGTACATAGATTGACAACATAAGTCTTGTAAATTTCTTAGACTCTTGAACAGGCCAGAATGGGTTATCCAAAGTCTTAATCCTCTCCCAAAATGTCCTTACAATGTCAGTACTTCACTTTGTATTGTAAAAACTGAGAAACAATAAAAGTTATGCAAACTGGCTTATGCTAGCAGCTTGGAGAATCTTCAGTTCTCACAATCACCAAGAGTGTAAACATCAAAATGGAAAATAAGCAAGGACCTGGACCAGGATCACTAAAGCATCATAACCAAAAGAGTAGAAATTGCATGCAAACTGTAGGAAGCCAAGCAAAACAATCACTGTGAATTATATTTATGCAAAGCACAACGAATGAGCATGTCTGGATGAGTATTTGCTTACGATAAGCCCACTGATTAAGTGAACTATTGAGTACACATTTCTTTGCCAAACACCCAAAATATAATCCCACGCCCTAAAAAAATTAAGTAGATTTCAACATTATGCAATCCTTCATAGTCCTTTCTTCCGCGAGATGCTGGTGGAATATTTGAGACGGGATGATTGGCCCTTCTCCCTACATTAACAATGCCAGGATCAAGTAAAATGGAATCAGTTCATTATACTCCCTAAATTATCCAATAATACTCCCATTGTTTGATAAAATTAGCCTATGAAATTACTGACTGGAATAAGAGGTAGCTAAAAGTATGATGGTTTGAAGTTAGGAAGTACCCCATGGCATGCCATTACTTAATGAACTATTCCCAGGAGAACGTTGTCCCCCTGAACTAAAGCTAGGAGGAGGGAGCTGTACTTTCATGTGATTCCATTCACTACCCCGAGCACCAGTGGATCTCCCATGATTGAATCGTGGAAGGGTTTGCTGCCCCAACCGGTTTGGAGAATTGTGTGTCATATGTGGCATGAAGTGAGATTGCTTTAAAATAAAGAGGTTAACCAGTGTGCCAATCATTAGCTTCTGTGATTGTAAAAAAATAAATATGTTAGATAACGCATTAAAAAATAAGGGTCAAATTTTATCATTGGTTTTTGTACCATATTTAATTTACGGATTTAATTCTTGTACTCTAATTTGATCAATTATATATCTTGAACTTTTCAAATTTTATAATTATAGTTGTATCTCAAATAATGCAGAGACAATATAATTTAATTACTATTTCAACCCGTTGGTCTAGTGAGATAACACACTAAATCCCTTAAGTAATGTTAAATGTTCGAATCTTGATGTTCTGAATAGAGAAAATTAGGTCGGAGAGTCACCCTTATAATAGGCCTCTGCAGTACATGGTCCAAATTAATCTGTCAATGAATTAGATAACAATGGTTAAATAAAAAATATATAATTTAATTGCTAAACTAAGAAACGATCAAATTAAAAAATAAAAACTGATCGCAGAATTTCTGATGAATTCCACCTCCTAATCAACTATCTCAAAGAAATAATAATATTAATAATCACGTTTACATTTCAACTTTAAACAATAAACATTATCATGTTCAAGTGGCAATTAACAAACCGCAAATAGACGTGAAAATAATAATATTAATTATCATGTTCAAGTGGCAATTAACAAACTGCAAATAGACGTGTACATCTTGACGCTACCGAAAAACAAAAACAGAATATATCTAAGAAGATAGGCATGAATTGAAGAAAAAGAAGAGCCCAAAACCAAGACTATCCTTTCTTTCTCTGCATTGATTATTGAACACCCATGGCCATAGCAATACCCCCAACTTCTCTAGCCTTCGAGGTCCGCAGGAGTGAACCAGAGCTATTGACCCCGGTTAAGCCTACCCCTCGAGAGTATAAGCCGTTATCGGACATTGATGATCGAGATGGCCACCGGTTTCAATATCCGCTGATCCAAATTTATCGATACAACCATTCCATGAAGGGGAAAGATCCTGCTGCGGTTATTAGAGACGCACTTGCTAAAACTCTGGTGTTCTATTATCCATTTGCTGGTAGGCTAAGGGAAGGGCCTAATCGGAAACTTAGCGTGGATTGCACCGGCGAAGGTGTGTTGTTTATTGAAGGGGATGCGGATACGAATTTGGCGACGAGCTTTTGCCACCATTTCCATGCATGGATGAGCTTCTTTATGACGTTGAAGGTTACGGTGGAGTCCTGAATTGCCCCCGTTTCTAGTCCAGGTATTTACCGTTGTCCGTTATCACGATTTTTTTTAACATACTGATGTAATTATAAGATTATATCTGTTTTTACTTTTAATTTTTTTTTAAAAATGCACGCAATACAATTACAAACTATGAAACTACACTGATCATCATTATTTTTTACACTCTTTTGTATGTTACATTGAGTTTTTACTCGATGTTCTAACCGTAGATAAATATACATGGTTGAATATAATAACATTGTTTTAAGGTGATTCATGATAGTATCTATTCATACATATTCTTAAAGCTTTGACAATATACAAAAAGTTTACAGACAAAACAATTTAAACTCAATTCTCTTAAGATGAATATTATTCTTTTTTTTCCGCTGAAACCACTTGTTAGGTTTGTATGCATATAATTAAATTAGTTTTCTTTGTTATATTAAATAATTAACGTGGTTAAGTAACTGTAACGTGGTCTGAATTGATATTTAAGAAAAAAAATGATGTTTGACAGTTTCTTAACCCCACTAGTGGAGTTAAATAAAAAAAAACTCTGCTTCCAATATATTATTTTTTCTTGAAACGGCTTCCAATATATTATAATATTCTAACCAAGGAGGCAAGTGTGTTTAAAAATATTCTGCTCAAACTATTTGACCCACCGACCCAATTAAAAATTATTAGATATTTTTAATGAAAATACTCAATTTTCAAGTTGGGTACTCAACCCGTAATTTCTAAAATATAAAAATATTATTAATACTCCAATTTTAATTCATTCGAATTTTACCCATTATTTTATATTTTAAATTATACTTTTCCCCCAAGAAATTTATTTTTAACTTCGTTCATGATTCTAATGGATTATCATTAAGTGAACTGGTGGGGAGAATTTTTTTTTCACAAGCAGAATTAAAATAATGATAAATGTCTCATTTTTTAATTCTTGAATTTACAATAACTTAATACATTTTCTTAAAAAAATAACATAAACATAACAAGATATATCTCAATATCCAAATTACTTAACTAACCAATAATGATATTTCCTTATTTAATTGTGTTCCCGATTATATGTTTTGTTTTGCCTTATTTTAAGTCGAGCTTAATATATTACAAATTAAGTACAAAGTAAATCCAAATAAAGTCGTAATATTGACGGTATATTTTGACCCAAATGATTTAAAGTGTGACATATTTATATTTTTCACTTATCTTCTTCAATTTTTAATACAAGTAACACGATTGAAGTGCGGTGGTTTCATCTTTGCTATCTGCCACAACCACACCATGAGCGACGCCCTCGGGTTGCTGCAGTTCACGACAGCCGTCAGCGAGATGGCACAAGGTGCATCATCTCCCAGCGTCTTACCTGTTTGGGAAAGACATCTTCTAAATGCTCGGAATCCGCCTCGAGTAACACATGCACATCATGAGTTCGACCAAGAACCAATTGATCCGAACAACAACGAAATCACTCCAATATGGTTTATCTCACGCTCTTCTTCGGATCTAAGGAAGTCTTGGCTCTACGAAGATTGCTTCCCCCACATCACTCATGTTCAACATATGACGTCTTAACCGCATGCTTATGGCAATGCCATACGAAAGCCTTACAACGTGACCCGGATGAAGATGTTCGTCTCATTTGCATCGTAAATGCACGTTCCAAGTTTAATCCTCCGTTACCCTCAGGGTACTACGGTAACGCAATAGCCTATCCGGCAACCATAACAACAGTAGGAAAACTATGCCATAGTCGATTAGAGTACGCGGTAGAGCTGGTGAAAAAGACCGAGGGAAAGGTAACGGAAGAGTACATGAAATCGACCGCAGATTTTTTGGTGACTAAAGGCCGGCCTGCCCTCGCCTTGAACAGGTCGTTTTTGGTTTCGGACGTGAGACAAATGAAGTTCGAAAATGTTGATTTCGGGTGGGGCAAGGCGGCGTACGGTGGACAAGCCAATGTTATGGATGGAAAACATCTTTTGCCATTCAAAAACAAGAAAGGGGAAGAAGGGATTGTAATCCCACTTTGCTTGCCTGCCCCAATTATGGAAAGGTTTGTTAGTGAGCTGAATAGCTTGCTGAAGAATGAGAATCTTGGTGGTGATTCTGATTATATCAAATCGAATTTGTTAAAGGAATAAACACTATACTATTATTTTAGATAACCATAAACTTCAATCTAGATTTATGTATTTCTATGGATTAGAAGGGCAGAGTTACTAGTAGAATCGGATTCGAAAGTGGCCTTGATTTTGTTCTTAAATTCTCAACAACGGCCGTGGAGGTGGTGTCAAATCTTTCGTGAATTGATCACTGCGCAAGAAAGATTGAGAAGGTGCGTTTTATATTTGGACCTCGACAATGTAATGACATGACAGACTACTTAGCCAAGGCTGAATTACAAATGGTAGTGCTTGATCCTGTGTATTGAAGATGAACTCTGATTATTTCCCTTTTCCTTTAAATTACTCTCAATTTTAGTTTTATGAAGATGAGAATCAATCCCTTGAACAAGGTTAGAAAACATGATTATGTGTTGATGGAGCTCGTGTTTGGGGTTTCCTTTGTTTTGAACCCTGGTGCAGTAAGCACTAAGCACCTTGTAATATTGGGTTCTTCCCTTTATTCTAAATTTGTTCGTATTTTTTTTAATTCGTTGACAAACCACACACAAATGCTTAAACATGAGTCTCTTAAAAACATCAACTTTTTTTTTCCACTAAAATCACTCGTTGAGTTCACATGTAAACTTACATTTATAAACCCTCTACAAACAAAAATAAAATAAAACTTTGAAATACCTAAAAGTAACAAGTGGTATTAACGGTGGTTAATTCCAACCTAATAAAAGGGTGCTCAATCGTGAAGAAAGTTGAAGAATAAGTAAAGGGTAGAGCAGTGCCACTTAATGAAAATTTTCATTTTTCAAAGAATTAATTGCAGATAACTTTTTTTAATAGTTTAAAGCTAATTACACAGATAAAGGGATTGAACTGGGTCTCTTAGGATGAACATGTTATGAACCGAGAATCAAATGACCTAAAAAAACATGCCGAAGGGACCACTTGAAGATATTATTGGATCACTATTAGTTAGATTTTACTTTAATTATGTTGCATAAATATTAGTATAAATAAGTCAAATGACCTAGGAAAGCTGAGATTCCGGTAGCTGATGGTTCATTTTCATTTCTTGATATGGCTGATGAGAGTAGAAAACTGTATAAGGATAGATCAATTGGTTTGGTTGGTTCGATGTCTGGAATTAATGTGGTTATTTGCTTGATGGCAATAACATTGACCTTGATGGTGAAGTACGCTGAGATTGAAGTAAATGCTGCAGATTCTGTTGTTTTTGGACAAAGTGGGATGAAATGGGTCAAGTATTTGGTTAGTATGCGCGCACTCAAAGGAACAATGACAAGCTTGCGGGTTCGATCTCTTGAGCAAGCTCGATACATGACTCAAACTGCTAGAGCTCATATAATTTTTCCTATTGTTGTTTTGGATCATAACATTAATACTGATTTTGAGACAGAACCCATTGGAACATGGAAAGATGGAAAACATATCTTTTTTAGAGATATTTGGTCTTTTATTGAAGAAGTGGCTAATGTTGTACCATCGAATGTCCTGCATAGTAAGTTTAGAGAAGCATATGAAGCAATCACCGAAGGAAATCGACATACATATCCTAGTTGTAACCTTGAGGTCAAGGTTCTGCTTGGAGGCGGGATAATATTATGAACCGAAAATAATGACGCTAAAAAAATCATGGCACAGGGGTCACTTGAAGATATTGTTGATTCACTATTAGTTGAATTTTATTTTAATTACGTTGCATAAATATTAGTATAAATAAGTTAGATGACCTAAGAAACCTTTATGTCATATTTGTTAAAAAATTTGATTGAGGCTAATTCTCTTTCATATTTTTCTATTAAAATCTTTTTTTTATGTTATTCTTCTTTCTCTAATTCTACTTCTTTTAAGATTTGTTGTTGAAAAGGTCATTACAAAATATCATCCATTTTTACATTAAGATCATTTGTTGAGTTCTAATTACAGATATCTTTAAATTATATTTTATATTTTAAATTCTTTATTATATTTTAAAATGTTTTAAGGGTAAAACTTTGATACACAGTCTGTGTATTTACACTATAAAAATCTAAATATTTTATATTTACACAGCCTGTGTATATTTTATATTTCAAAATGTTTTATTATATTTTTATTATATTTTAATTTTACACAGCATGTGTATTTACACTATAAAAATCTAAATCCTAAATTTCTAACCCTAACCCTAAAAAACTAAACCCCACACTCTAAACCCTAAACCCTAAATTCTAAACACTAACATTAAATTCTAAGCCCTACAACCTAAACCCCTAAACCTTAAATCCTAAACTAAAACCCTAACCCCTAAAATTAAAAGGCACGTGTAAACTAAAGTTTACACGGCCTGTGTATCAAAGTTTTTTCCATGTTTTAATTAGGCATAATATATAAATATGTCTTTAGCGTTTCATAAATTTATCACTTTGATTTTCATTCTTTTTTTATTATTTTGACTTTCAATATTTTATTTTTTTAGTTAAAATAATTTTAGATAAAAACTATTAATTAACTAAACATTGTCATGTCATAAGCACGTGGGATGGAATGTTGACATGATAGAGCCCCATGGAATGGAATGTTGACATAATCGATTGTTTCGCTAGAATTAAGCATGTCTTTAGGTTTATTTGCCTATATTTATGTATGATTTACAATTAACAATGTTTCCGCTGACTATTAATAGGAAAGAAAACATTTGTTGTATGAATTTAGTACGTATTTATCGCTTTGATGATTAATATTGTATCAAATATTTGAGTCTGATTATTCGATCGGGTATCGAACATCACATTTAATAATTTTTAAAGTTTTCTACGAAAACGTTTGTAAGTAATTAATTTTTTAAATTTAATAAAAGTAATTAATAATTCACCAACAAGTTCAAATTTAATAAAAGTAATTAATAAGTTCAAATTTTAGAGACGATATTGTTGAGAGAAGCAGCCTCGCACCCCGAACATTGACTGTAAGACAGACATGCACATTACCAGAAAAGATAATTAATAATTTTTATGTAGTATGAATTGGTTTTCGTTATTTGAAATATAAAACACTTATTTTTTATTATAATAATAAAAAATATAAATTTGATTTAAATCTAATGACCATAATTTCTAAATTTGTATTTCATAAACAGTGAAAAAAAAACTTGAGTTCGGTCATTTTTCCTCACCGTTTTGTATCTGTGGATTAACATACGAGCCATATGACTACAGGTAATATGAGAATCTACAATGTAAAACACATCCATTCTACTTCACTGATTGTTTTTCTGCTTTTGTTCGTTTTTCTGTAAAATTCTTCAAATTCTTTCTTACATAACCAAAGTGGGATTTTTTTTAGGAAAATCCAAAATGGGATTTTGCCTCGAGAGATATGGGGCATAGCATTGGAATTGACTGTGTAACAAAGCACCAAAAAATGTGTCAAAAAATAAGGATTGATGTTAAGTGTCACAGGCCGCCAGCCTTTGACTAAGTAAGTCGCACATTCAGGGGCTTGCACTAGTACACCACGTGCTACACCTGATCGAAGGACACAAGTCCGCACTATTATTGTGCACCACGAGGTCGAGACAAACACCCCATGTGCTGCCCCATGAGAAAGGGACTCGAAAGAGTACACTCAACGCACCTAAGGAGACTCTATGTTGCTCAGCTCTTTTCTGCATGGACTTTTGTTGTTGCTCAAACTGCTGTATTAAGAGCAATAAAGCTTCTTCCATGCTCTTCACCCTTTCTTGCATTTTCAAAAATTGTTAGTTACTGCCTTCTGATGGTGACACTCCTCTCGTCTGTTGTGCGCCCTGCCCCACTGTAAATCACGGGGGAGGTTGTTCCTAAAATTGTTGTCAAAAATTCTGTTGAATCTGTTATAGTTGTTGAATAGTTGTGTCGTCGATTGTCCCATCGAGACATCATTCCCCGCGACTTTTTCACCGTTCGTAGTCGCCGATTGGGCTGTCAAGGTATCCCCCTCGGCTGTTTTTTCTCTGGGTGGTCTTGGTTGTCTCCACCCATGCTCCAGGACTTTCAGACTTACTGATGAATCTGGAGTCGTGCGTTCGTTCACGCTCACCGCGCCAATTGTTGATTGTTAAAATGGACAAGTACTGGAGATGGTGGTCCGATGGTGGCCGAGATGGTCATTCTGGATTGAAGCTTGTGTATTGCTCTCGTTGTTCGTGGGATATGATATCTGGGTTTTTTATGTGTCCCACTTTCCTTGCTGCATGTCCAGTTTTATACTACTTGGACATGTGTCATGATGGGGTTGTCGTGGCGTGTTGATTAGACTGGCTATAACTTGACGTCCTAGGTTCCCCTCATCATCCGTAGCGGGCATGTGTGTGGCCACGTGGCCGCCGGATGAGAAGAGATGTTGCTCGTAGTCTTGTCTGCCCGCCACAGATTGCGAAGGGTATCGCACAATTTGTGGGTGATCTTGTGTGTTGTGGTTCGCGTGCGTTGTTACGCTCATCGACGGATGTCCTTTACACCATCCGCAGTCTTACTCATTCTGGTTTTGACACGTAGCGGTAGGTGTTTATAGGTACTAACAAGTTTCGTTGACATCAATGCTAGTGCAACATACATGAGGATGTAAGATCGAGTATGTTTAAGTATTTAACATCTTTCGATTTAAGGGTGAAGAAAAGTTAGGTAGTCTAGATATTGTATATATATAAAAAAATAATCAATTGAATTGAAGGAGTGGTCACAGTGGTAAAAGGTCATGTGCTCTACCTAGGGGACCCAAGTTCGAACAGTTTAGCCTGCAAGTGTGCTTGATTTTATATCTAAATTTAAAACTGAACACAAATACTATCTTATACTCGAATAAAAGTATTAAGAAATATTTACATGAATTAATGGAATTCTAATTTATAAAGATTGATTTGTTGAGCCCTTCCTTAATAAACTAGTACTATGAAGATTGAATTGTTGGACTCGCTGTATCTAATTATCATCTGAAATGGCATATCTCTCGGAATTATGATGCATCACAGTTATGGCAAGTTCATTAGTACCTACCCTTTAAACTCTTGGGCCTTTTGCATATGAGTTTTATTTTTGCTGCTCAGTTACACATATGCTTAACCCTCAAACTCGCAAATTGCATTAATTTATATGGTTTTGAAACATAAAATATTATTGTCTTCATTCATTTGCAGAGCTTCCAAACCTTCCTTATCGCGGCATCGATGTCGTGAACCGGAAAAGGATAGAAGAAAGCCAGAGAAATACAATAAAAGTATTGCCAATATTTTCAAACTGTCAAACCCAAACTCCTTTCAATAATCCTTCACAGTTTTTCCCTTTGACTTATGAAGAGTCATCAATAAGTTTTGGCTAGTAGCAATTTGTAACTTTCCTAGGCATAGTATTCCATTACCATAACAGTCAAATCTTTGGGTAGAAATTCATCACTGCATACACTAAAAAGAGGGGGAAAAGCTAATTAGTTTACTGGTTTGTTTTGAACAAAAGCAAAGGGTGGAATTTATTGCTAGTACACAGCCATTGGCTGTTAATATGAGATTCTTTTTTTTTCTCATTTAATCTGCCATTTATTTCATTTTGGCATTGGCTCAAATGGTTTGGATTCTGATTGCGCACATTGTTTCTGGTAAGCTTCATAAAGTTTTAACCATGTGAGGCCACACCACATGCAAAAATACAAACAATGGTTTTGATAAGGATGGGATTGTTTTCGAGTATTTGGTGCATGGATGGACACAAGATTTTAAGTTACGGAGGCGAACCTAAAAGATTCTAAGGGGTTGAACTTATAAAATTTTAAAAAAACGAAAATAAATTTTTTAAAATTTTAAGGGATGAAAATAATTTTTTTAGAGGCGACTGTCCCTCCAGCCCACTCTACCATCCCTGGTTTGGTGGGAGAGGAGAATGGAGTGGAAAGGAGAGCAATTAATCTTAAGGGATTTCCATTTTTTTTCCGGTTGGGAGTTTCAACGTAAAAATTTTGTGTTCTTTTATTGTATTATTTTCTAGTTTATTTTTCTATTTTAGCCGGTTAATCTCAAGGGGAAATTGTTCCGCACTTTGATTCTCAACACATGCCGTGTAAACTTTTGCCTTTTAGTTTTAGGGGTTAGGGTTTTAGTTTAGGGTTTAAGGTTTAGGGGTTTAGGTTGTAGTGTTTAGAAATTAAGGTTAGTGTTTAGAATTTAGGGTTTAGGCTTTAGAGTGTGTGGTTTAGTTTTTTAGGGTTAGGGTTAGAAATTTAGGATTTGAGTTTTTATAGTGTAAATACACAGGCTTGTGTAAAATTAATTTTACACAGCCTGTGTATCAAAGTTTTACCCTTATTTATTCTAACATTATAAATGGAGTAAAGTGGGTTTAAAGGTAATTAGCACGAGCATCATCCAATTTAGATTAATTGACCAATAAAATTAAATAACAATAGTTATAAAAAAAAAAAAAAAACTTTACCCTTCCCGGTTTTCTTTCTATTTTTTTGGGTTTAACTACTAGTTTTCGGCCAATGAGACTCACTATGGACAATCATCTCAACTTAATTTTATATATTTACAATTTAATGATTCGAACTTTTAAACTTATTTAAAAGACCTAACAACTAATCCCGTATTTAATACTCAATGTCACATTTTAAATCAACTCTCCCCTCTTTTCTTCTGTTTTTCATGTATATATTTAATGTTCTCTCTTCCTTCATAAGCATCCGTTACACTGCAACTTTTTCCTTTGACATTTTCCTAATCCCCTCTCAGATCACTTTGCTTTCGATACAAATAATGTTTTATATAGAGAGAGAGCTTAAATTTAATACGCATATTGTATAAGATAAATTTTACACAAAATTACTTATTTATACTATAAATCAAAATTAAGCTTAAACCCTAAAAATTAAACCTCAAACTCTAAACCCTAAACCTTAAATTCTAACCCCTACAACCCAAATCCCTAAACTCTAAGCCCCAAATTAAATCTCTAAAACTAAAATTTTTTTGTAAATTAAAATTTACATAGCTTGTGAATTGAAATTTTTCTAATATATATATAATTTCACATCCTATAATCAAAACGCAATCCCTCCTTTGACTTCTGTTTCCCATTTTGTTCTTTTGTCAATGGCTACCAGTAAGAGACAGATTAGCATAACCATCTTCCTCTATCTCTTGTTCATGTCACTCGTGCTTCTTCTTGCCTTCCCTGTAAGCAACGCTGCTGTTTACAAATTCCATGACGGAATCCCCAGAAACAAACAGAAAGACAGTAAGATGATCGGTTCAAACCACCAGTTCTACGTCATCCCTCTCACCAAAGGTTCCCCGATTCCTCCGTCGGGTCCTTCCAAGAGACACAATGTCGAACCCGACGGCCGTGGCTCGGGTGGTCCGGCTTCGGCAAGAGATGGTCTAAAAGTCTGAGCTCACTTACTGGATTTCAGTGTTTCTTGTCCAGCTTAGTTGGCAATGGTAAGTGATTTTGATGTTCTTGGGAACAACAAGGAACAAGATGTGGAGTATGTTGTAATCTTTCTTTGGCTTGTTTAGATGGTCATTTGGTCATGTTCTGGTTGTCTTTTTGTGTTTGTTTTATGAGCCTGCCTGCAATTTTGATACTTCTTAAAGCAAATTAAATTATGAGCAAACATGGATGGACGCAAGACTTTATATAAAAAGAAGGGATCCGTTAGAGAGTTATATTATAAATTTAAAGGTTCGAAATTACAAAATTTTAAGGGGTGTGAACTTAGATCATAAATAGAAAATATAAAAATTATATGAGAATTTAAAAATTCTAGTATCTCTTTTTTTCATCCCTTGGAGCAAAGTATCATGCATTGATGACTCAAAGTACATTATATCAACATGAGTGCAAAATTAAGCAATGATAAATGACTGCAATGGCTGTGAGATTTGTATAGATTCATGATGATGGATGACCAAACAAACTAGTGGGTTAGAACCTTGATCAGCTAATTAGATTAAATCCCAAATCATTATCTTCTCACTATCTCCATTTCTTACTAATAGGCTAAATATTAAAAAAATTATTCTTTTTTATATATATAAAAGTTATATAAACAATCATAATCCTACTTAAAGAGGAGGGGAATGGATGACTCTAGGGGAAGGGAGGGGGTGCTCCTAGTGGGTCTAAAACTCATAACCTAAAAAAATATGAAAGAACAAAGATGAGCAGCTTGACCAACCAGCCAAATTTATTTGCTCTGTGCATTAACCTTTTTTAAAAAATGAAATTCATCCTAAACCAACTTAGATTCTACAATGCATGTTATGTTTTTCTAATATAATGTTAAATTATTTAGACCCTTAAATCTTATGTCCCCAAGATCAATTGTATCAATCAAATTAAGAATTAATCAACGCTATATAAACTATTTATTAACATTTTAATATATATTTAATTAAAAATTGCATTAATCACATTCTTTTATAAGTTTTAATTTTAATCCTACTCTTACCTAGACGGGAGGGGAAGAGAGACTCTAGGAGAAAGAAGGGGTGCTCCTAGTGGATCTAGAACTCATGACCTAAGAAAATATGAGAGAACAAAAATGAGCGAATAGAGACTCTAGAAGAAAGAATGGGTGCTCCTAGTGGATCTAAAACTCGTGATCTATATTAAAACTCATGATCTAGTGGAAAATATGAGGAGAAAATAAGCAACTTGAACTGACCAAATACGCTTGCTCTACATTAAACACAATTTTAAAAGGCGTAATGAAAAATAAATAAATATATGAAATATATTCTAATATTCTTTCAACTTTATTTATTTTGGTAGAAGAATGTTTTTGTTTTTAAGTATCATTATTGCTATGTTTGGTTTGAGTGTTAATTTTTCCTCTTAATTTAGTACATAAGTAAGCAATAAACTACTTTCGCTAAATAATTTTTAGCCACTCACGTGATTTAATTTAAACAATAATAATAAATATATATTGCTTATTTTGAGTATGTACAATTCTTTACTTGAGATTTTTAATCATCTTCCTCCTTCAAGTTTGGATTTATGTCAACTCTTCTTTATTTTGTACAAATTATTTTAAAAATTACGTAATAATTAGAGTTTTTTCTTTTGTTATTACTTGTATACCAAACATAATACATATGTTACTAAATTTATAATCGGTGGCGGTTAGTCTGCAGCGCATTTCACACGTGTGTAAAAAATAAAAAACTAATAAATGTTAAATTTTGTTGCACTCCCAACTAGAGTAGTAAAGCAATTGTTATAGATCAATAAATTTTATGTTTGAACATTAAATAATAAATTTTAGTTGTTTTTATTTAAAGATGTGATAAAATTATAAAATTAAGAGTAAAACAAAACATAATAATAAAAGAACTCTAATATTTACTTGTATTTTTTCATGTGTCCTTAAAATTATCTCGTAATATCAAGAAAATAACTATTAATCGATTCTTAATGATTAAAATAACTTATTTGACAAAAATAAAAAAAATAAATTTTAACTTATTTAAAATAAATAATAACACAATTGAAAGAGAAAAAAAGACAAACATTGAAAGTTCTTTTCACTGTAATCCCCTTTTCAATTAAATAGCACCTTTAGTCAGATGGTTAAAAAAACTTGTACGGGAGATAAATATCACCAATTTGATAACTTGATTTTCTTATAATGGATTTGAATTCAGTAATAATAATAATAATAATAATAATAATAATAATAATATATAAATTTAACTTTCATAATTATTTTTTAAATTGATAAAATTTATTATATATCTAATTATAATAAGTGATGTGACAAATGACATTCTTCTTAAAATTAATCATGCTCAACACAATGTGTTTATCTACGTGGAATCACTGCCCATTGTGCACAAGGCAGTTATTGTTCACAAAATTTGCTATTTTTATTTCGTCAAATCCTATACGTTTTGTATAGTAATTCTCATTAAAATTTGATCTATCTGCTATAATTTGATCATTTCTAAATCCCTACTTTACTAAACATGTATTCTCAATCCTAATGTGGTTCCTTTAATTCCAGCCAATAAATTTTTAATTTATCTTTAAAATAACATGCAATGATATGTCATATACACTCTCAGTTATTTCCTGAAATATTATTCATATTGATAAGAATTTTAATTGCAAACTTAAAATATTTTTCTTAATAAAAAATTTAAGTTCCAACTAAAAATCGTCTTTTTTAACCTTACCCTAAGCTGCCGTACCCCAACCTTACCCACAATTTTTTTGTAGAGTTGAAGAATTCATTTCGATACTTTAAAAAATGAAATAAAATAAAATGTTTGTCAAATCATACAAAAAGAGACAAAATATTCACAAAATATAATTCCAAATAAAATATATAAATTTACTTGATTATAACTAAAACAAAAGTGAATTGGGGGGGTCCTTGATATTATTTGCAGTGTTGGAATGTATACAAACTGGGGTTCATAAAATGTATAGTTCTATATACAACCGAATCAAAAGGTAGCAATTTTGATCACAAAAATGACCATCTGTACATAAATTAATGGTAAAACAGATGCCGAAATGAAATGTATCCGAAGCATCTATTTTACAGATTTGACGTTCCGAACAATCATTCAACTGAACCAAATTTAAAGCTTGGCACTTGAACCTGTTCCATGTTCCATGTCATGTTAACTAATGGATGGCAGCATCGGATTCATCCCGAGTCCCGATCCTCCGGAAGCACCGGGATCGGCATGCTTCACCCTGCCAACGTAGCGGATGTGGCGTAAGAGCCTGGCCAGGAAAGTGTTGTGGCAAATTGTTGAGCTATCGCACACGACCGCAACATGTTTGCGTGCTCTTGTTATGGCGACGTTCATTCGCCTACTGTCCCCCAAGAACCCGACAGCTCCTAAAGTGTTTGATCGTACCTGAAAACAGTAACAAGCATCGTAAATCAGCCATAGTTAGGATTTGGTCGAGAATTTCGGCCAAAAATGTCCTGGTTTCGTGCAATTAGGCCCTAACCACTCTAACATACATCACCTGCAACCTATGTTGCCCGGATTTAGAGGCGAGTACTGCCAGATATGAGAATGTGTTACACGGGAATGCTCACATTTTCCAACTTTTTTGCTTTACATTTGGAGAATCATACCTTCATATTTATATCCAAATGTGTCGGACACAAGTGACACACATGTATTTTAAGAAAAATAAAGTCCGAGTAATATTGCATGCAACATAGACGCTGAAGGGGACACAAAGATCCTCAAATACATTGGGGTCATAAATATGTCTGGAACCTAAAAGCATATAAATTATAGCAGGGAAGACATAACGACTTTATCAGGAATTTCAAAAGAAAGACACGGTAATTCATGCAAAAATAAATAAATAATACCATTGATATAATTACTGCATCAGCCTCTCGACCCTGAAAGCTATCAATTGTCGCAACCTCGACACCAACAGCCTCTGGGAACTCATCAAGCCTGTCTCGTAAGAGCTGTACCTGAGCAACATAAGGTGATTGGACAGCAATAGCTGCTGGGCTAACACCTGCATAAGAGAATAAAACCAAATATAGTTCTCAACTTGGTTAAGTGAGGAAAGATGGTAATAATCAAGGCCTATTAACCACTACAAAGCAAGCACGAATGTAACTTGAAAAGAACAGAAACAAACAAAAACTTGACGCGGCCGCCAACTTGAGGCTTGAGCGCAGGTATGTCTATCAGCTGATACATATTATGCAGAAGCTAAGGACAGACATTTCTTTAAAACTCATACAAAGGGAAAGAACACTTCTTGGAAGAAGCTCTATAGAAGACGATCGGATCAAGTATGCTAAATACAGGATATAAGAAGGTGGCACGATCTTATTACTGACGTAATTTTGAGTTATCAAAAGAGTGCAATCAATACAGCATATACCTTTACTAATCTTATTCTCACAAGCCGTTCAGATTCAAAGCCAAGAGTTTATTATCATAGGTTAAACAGTTGATGGATTACCAGTATGATGTCTACATCTTGAGAGAAAAAAATCAAAAAGAAGGTTGATGATGAATGGGAATCTATAGATAGACTCCTGGCACAAACTAAAATGTATGCCATGCAACAAAGCCGAGATTCTTTATTTGAACCTAGTTCATAGATGCATTTCAATATAATACCTGTAGGGGATGTAAAAGTGCGTTGTTTGATCATGCAGCCGGCAAGAAAATTCGAGACAAATAAGTCTCCCCAGCCGAGAATGAGACATCTATTTGACAACCTATACCCTTGTGGCAAATATAACATATTCATCTACAATTAAGAAAAAAGCTTGACATATAATGACAAACAATGAAAACATGATCATGTTCGTACATGTAACATAGAGAAAGCCTTTCCTAACGCAAGTGGCAGGATATAATCTGACAACCAAAGTACGGAAAAATATATTCATGCAACCAATGAAAACATGATCATGTTCATACATGTAACATTCTCAAGTTCACTCTAGTTTAACATTTTTAATAATTACCAAGGACTATTAAAACTTGAATAAAGAATGCAACAGAATATGCAATTCAACTAGTTTGTCAAATACCCAAAACAATAAAGGAACCACCATTAAATAAGGTAGACCAAAGAAATGTGCAATTACCTGCGTAGATCAGATAAAAGACATGTTGTACAACGATATCCGCTTCCCCTTCATTGAAGAAAGACCCTGTGCCTGCCAGGTCTAGATGCTCTTCACAGCCAACTGACAAACTTCCATATGGCATCCTTGTGTCGAGTAACAACAATGGGCATTGTGTTATCCATGTGGGCTGCAATGAGGTAAAGAAACAATAAAAACTTGAAGCTTTTTTCCTTCTTTTCCTTTCCCAACCCAAACTAACCTCACTGAGAATAAATAACTAACAAAAATTCAATAATGTAGAATCTTAAACCTAATAAGTATCAAGCATGCCAATGGAAAGCTAAAAACACATACATGCATGAATTTCAATAAAAGATTGAGCCCTTAAACAAATTAGAAGAAAAAAAAATTCAATTAGCATTTCTAGTAGCCATTACTAATAAAGATCTATGCTCCACTTTATAGAATGAATGAACATTAATGGATCTCATACCTTGACAAATGGAGAATCAACAAGAAGATGAGATGCAACAGAAGGAGAGGATTTCAGTTCTCCATCATACATCTCCTTTGAAGCCCAACTGGCTATTGCATCATTCATTCGGTACTGAGTTGATAACATGGTAGCAAGAACCCCTTCCTGCAAAGTCGCAGCTCTCTCTAGCAAGGATACTCCTAGGCCACCTTCTAAAGCTTTTCGGGACAAAATTACTGGAGCAAGTTGGCATTGATCACCAGCAAGTAAACAACGTTTTCCCTGTAATATTGGGATCCAACAAGAGGGTTCAATTGCCTGCCCAGCTTCATCTATAACAACCAGGTCAAAAGTATCCAATTTTCGAATAAGTGGATCAGCCGCTCCAGTGTTTGTAGAAAGCACCACCTGTGCACTTGATAATACTTCCTTCACTGTTTCCTTCTCCTTCTTTTTTAGTGCCTTACCAAGCTGCTTTAAAAGCTGGCGTATTCCAGCAGCTAAAGAATCATCCTTTAAACAAAGTCGAAGATCTTTTCTTAGATCTGACTTCTTCCTTTCAAACTCTGCTCGGTAATCTGCAAGCTTAGAATTGACAATCTCAACCAAAGACTTGGATGCTACAGCTGAAGAAATACGCGCTGGATTTCCAACACGCACTATGTTCAATCCTGTATCGGAAAGTTTCTCAACCATGTTGTCAACAGCTGCATTAGTAGGCGCTGTTACTAGCACCCTTTCACCTTGCTGTGCAGCAAGTGCTATAATTTCCTTAAGCATGCCTGTCTTTCCAGTGCCCGGAGGTCCTTGAACAACCATCACAGGCCGCTTCTTGTTTAAGCCTAAAGCAATTGCTTTTAGCTGGGAATCATCAAATGTTCCATTCTGTAATAATCCATCCAACTCCGCTTGACTCCAGTCGACCAAACCATTCTCCTCCAGCCATTCTGCATCTTCCTTGTCTCCAAACAGTGTGGCAACAACAGCAATTGAAGGGTTTTTCTTCTGCAAGCCATTCTTCTGGAGCAGCATTAAGGCTTCACAATTGCGCTACAAAAACATAAGAGGGCAGTTAGATATAGTAAGCAGTATTCAACAGAAACAATAGGAAAGTGAATATATTAACGAAAAAACACTTCTGGAAAGTGGCCGAAATATTTGTCTGGAATTAGTACTAACTGGCAATTCAAAAAACTACATCAAAAGTTAAGAAGTAATCTCTATCAGCCAATTCCTTATGACAAACTACAGAGTGAATTGTTCACCACATGAACCTAATCAGAGTACAAAGGGGTGTAACCCAAGCCAAGAACTGCAGCTTGAAATATCTAGCATCTCACCAGGAAACAGCTCAAGAAACTCTAGAAATTTTCTTAGGTAGCTAAATTTATTGAAGTAAAACCAATACGCATACCAGTTCAGATTTCAGTAAACAATTTGCATGTCTTGGAGGAGAGTCTTTTAGATGTTACTAGATGCATTAATAATTAATTAACAAAGTTTAAATTGTGCCACCATTTAGCATAGAGATGGGAAAATAAACATAACATTGCTACCCATGCGTTAAGTCTAGACCTACATATTATCACTAGCTATAGATAATCCCTAGTACCTCAAAAAAGAGAGGTTTGCTAACTACTCACTATAATTGTTCTTCGGGAATACAATTATAAATGACATAGATTCCCTGGTCAAATGAGAAAGGATAGCTTCAGTTCAGTGGTCCTCATATAACAGTTACCAACTTTTCTATAAAAACTTTGGTACTGCCAGATAGTATTCCAGAAATTGAGACCATCAAAGAAATAAAAAGATGAGGGGAATTGTTACTTCACTCGGTAATGACTGAAAAGCACGGATCAGAGAGTTACACAATATATGCTCCAAGCAATATGACCACGATAAGAGATTATGGAATGTGAAATAAAAAAAATATGTAATCCATAAAGGATTTCAGAAGCATTATAGGCAGAACCATGCTTAACTCAAAACAAAGGATAGCAAGAATACAAAACGTATAGAGCCTTCGGAATAGCGCTTTTTGTAAATACTATGAATGAACTTCTATCTCCTTGTGTTCTGATAAACTTCCTTTTCTTTCATAACATTTCAAAATTATCATGAGAAAGCATGGATACATCATACATATTTAAAGCTATAGCCAATAAGATAGGAATGAACCTATACTAGTCAAGTGGAATTTGGCAATTAAGAAATATATCAGTGACTGTAAAATTAGCATGTTCACCATCCAGGAAATGTAAGCCCAAGACTGAAAATAAAAGGCATTTATCAAATACCTCATATGTGAGTGCATCAGCCAAACCTTGAATACGATCAATGCGCACACTTTTTCCAAATAGCTTAGAGAAAGTTGGATCACCATGACGAGACTCCATGGCAACACTGATGCTACAACCATCATCCCCAAGGTGGTCAACAAATCCCTGGATGCAAGAAGTTGCACCTGCCCCCCTGCTGTCAGAAATCCTCACACAAACCATGTCTCCAGGAGACAGGGTTGTGGGTGGTAGTCGGTGGTTCCCTTCAACCCTAAATAACACCAAATACATTCCACCTAATCCTGGACATATCACAATTCTAAAGGCATTAGCAAACTAAACCACCATTTTTGCAACAAACTCCCAAATTGCGTTCAAAGGAGCCAATGAAGGTACAAACATGAGGCTTATCAACATCAAAGAAAAAAAAAACTAACAAATAAACCAGTATATAACCTGTTGATGTGCTAACAGCATTCAAATTGCAAATGGTGTCACAAAGTTCTTGCTGAGCCTGGCCATGGCTAACCAAGAACTCAATAGGTTTTGATGGATCTGAACCCTCATCAGGTGTAGGAACAGCATCTAACTCCTCCTGAGTGAACTCCAATTCTGCATCCCTCTCTATCTGAAGCAACTCCGACATCCGCTTTGTAAACTCATCAATCCTGCCTTGCATGGCCTTAGCCTTCTCCAAATCCATCCCCAAAACACCTTGAACAGGCTTTGGCGGTGTATTCTTCCGAGCAATCGCCCTATGCTGAGCTGCAAATCCATCATTACCAGCTCAAACTCGCTTTCTTACCAAACTACTAAATTCACTGATTAGCATATTCCAAACGCTATGTTAAAACAAGTAATTAATGCTATACTCAACCTACAGGCTAGAAATAAAGTTGGACATGGAAAAAGTTTCAATAATAATGAAAGAAAACGAACCAGAATTTGCTAGCTCCTTAAGCAGCTTCCAAGACTCAGTGTCCTTCCAATCTTCAACCATAGATTTTTGGTGCAACTCTTGAAGAACATTCCTCAATTCCCTCTGGAAATGATCAAACAATGTTGGATAATGCGTACAAGCCTTCAAACAAATTGCTTCAAGTCCAAGGGGTATAGGAATAGCACTGAGATAAGGCTGTGCCTGGATTACAAATGTCAATCCAGGTCCCATCCTCTGTCTCAACTCCAAAAACTCCCCTTGCAACTCTGCTGACGCAAAATCCGAAGCCATTGCCTTCATACCTTCACTAATCCACCTAACTACCTTCTTCCCAAGATCTCTTCTGCCCAAAGGATCCCCATTTTGATACAAAGTTGTAACATTTAAAGCCTTGGTCTTTTGAACCTTCTGTTCCTTCTGTTTTTTCAACAACCCCAGTTCCTCCACTAATATCTTTGTCCTACGGAGACTATCACTAGGCGTAGAAGTAGACTTACTCTCACTTTTGCTAACTCTTGGGTTGCTTCCAACGTAGCTTTTCCTTCTAGGTTTCTTCTTTGTAGTGGTAATAAACTTGCTGCTACTTTCGCTGCCGCTGCTTTCTCCAATACCATTGCAAACAAACTGTTTGGACTGAAATTTTTTTGAAGGTAAACTATATTTATGGCCAACAAACAAACAAATCGATTTTGAAGAAGAAGAAAAGGAGAGTGGCAAAGAACTCAAGAAGCTACTCTTTTGAACACTCAAAGCCAAAGCTTTTGTTGTTGTTGTTGAAGTAATTCTTCCACAAAACAAGCATGAAGCTTTTTCCATTTCACTAGTGAGAAATTTGTTTATTTTCCAAAGGAAAAAACCCAAATCATAATGCAAAGAATCTAGCTTCGATTTCTTTTCCTTCTCTCCTAAGACTCTCCCAAGAATGATTCTTTTTAACAGAATCTTCAAATATATATACAAAAATACACCAAGAAGATTTTTTTTAGTTAGAAAAAATGGGCTTTTGAATTTGAGCCTCAGAATGGATTTGAGGTGAAGAATAAGAAGAAAATTGGACCCTTTTTTTTAAGATTTTTGGTACACCCTACGTTTTCTTTTGAATGTATGTACAGCAAGAATCCAGGGAGGTACAGAAGAAAGAGAGGGAAAGGGGGCTGAGGGTCGAGCAAAGAAGTTACTTAAGGGGTCAAAATCAACGGAGGAGATCGTGTTCTGATTGGCTACGGGAGATTGTGTGGAGAGGGAGTGTGGGGTAAACGTGTTGTATTGCTGTTCTATCTTTTCTCTGATTTTTTAGGGTTTTGATTTTGCCGCCCAGTGCTTATCTGTGGTAAACAGAACATGTGAAAGAACAGTTTCATGTAGAAAAAGTAGACGTGTTCTTGCTTCAGCCATGCAATATCTCTTTTGTTGGGACAATATGCTAAAATGATGAATCTTTTGGTTTCACAAAAATATCACTTGTTTCATTTCCAATCTCTCGTTTTGTAAGTACGGAGTAGCAAGGAAGGGGACCCAAATAGATAACAAAGTAAAATTGTTCATGAGTACATTATAGGATTTTTTTTTGCCTAATGTCAAAAAAAATATTTTGACTTAATAGTAATTTCAACTCTTATTTTTTTTAACCTTTAACGTTTTATTTTAAATTAAAATAATCTCTTTTATATATAAAAATTATTAGTCAATTAACGATAAATAATCTGAAATAATATGACAAACTTAAATGACAGTGGCACAGTGCCCACTGACATAAAAATATCATATAGACAAATGTGTTGACTTAAAATTATATAAAAATATAAAATAATTTTATAATTAAAAACAATTTTAATTATAGTGTTAAATTTAAGAATATTTTAAGACAAAAATAATTTTTTAATAAAATTATTTTATTTTTAAAAACTATTAATTGAAAATATTTTTAAATTATGCTACTATATTTGATTTCATAATCTATTAATATTAAAAATAGTATTTACAGTTTCATTTAGCATGGAATTAGAAATATAACAAATTATTATTATGAAAAGATTAATGTTTTAAGAAATATTGAACGTAATAGTACTAGTTATTTTATATCCATACAATATATAAAACTCATAAATTAGTGTCATTAGTTACCTAAACGTTAATTTAATTGAAAATTTACAAATAAACCAATATTTATGATTTAAATATATCTGATGTCATTATACTATCTCTAAATTTATTCTATTTATTTAATTCTTTTAAAAATGAATTATTGTACTATTTTTTTTATTTGAACCTTGTTTGTATAAATTACCTAAATAGTCCCTAAATTTTTACTTCACTCCTACTTTGACCACCGAAATAAAAAATAATTCATATAATTATACATTTAATCCTCCATATTTACAATTTTTTTTATTTCTTCTCCCCTCCATCATCTTCCATATTCTTCTTCATCTAACTCAATCCCTAATTTTTTACTATATTAATCCCCAATTCACACCGTATATTTTTTTACTAGATGGGAGAATAAAAAGAGAGGTAAAGTACATAAATGGTCACTAAATTATCTTAAAAATTTTAAATGGTTACCAAACTTTTAAAAGTTATATAATGGGCATCAAACTTTAGTTTTAGTTACAAAATGGTCACTAAGCCGTTAACGGCCGTTAAGTGGGTGACGTGACAGTTACGAAAAATTGTATAATAACACATTTAATCCTCTATATTTAGACATTCAATCAATTTAATCATAATTTTAAAAAAATCAATAAATGTAACCCTAATTATTTTCACATCCTTATCTGCCTTATGATTAAATTGATTAATTGTTTAAATTTGAAAATGAAAAAGATGTAACAGAAAAAGGGGGAATATTGGAAAAGCAAAAAGGAACAGGCGGGGAGAAAACTGAAGTATATGTCGGGCAACAAACATAAGATTTATATTTAATTTGTTGTCATTTCTCAGTGGTTAGCTTGCTTCCTTGGCTATACCCAGCCTAGATTTGAGCTTCCTCTCCTTCATTCTTCTTCTATTTATTTTCTATCAACCATAGGGTGACGTGTGTCACCATGTGGTTTGAGAACAAATATTAAATAATTTATATTTTAAAATCAGGGTCAAATTGATCGAATGCGAAAATAATGAAGGTTATGATTTTTTCAATTTAGGACTAGATTGATTGAATCGCTAAATATGAAAGTCTAAATGTGTTATTATACAATTTATTCATAATTGTCACGTCACTTATTTAACGGTTGTTAATGGCTCAACAACCATTTTGTAACAAAAATTAAAATTTAATGTCTATTATGTAACTTTCGAAAATTTTGTAACCATTTTAAACTTATTATGATAGTTCAATGACTATTTGTGTACTTTACTCTAAAAAGGAAAAAGAGAAAAAACTTGTATTTTTGCTTTTGTCATATATATATATATATTAACAAATCTTAATTATAATCCTAACTAGAGGGGAGGGGACTCTAAGGAAAAAAAGGAGGGTGTTTTTAGTGGGTCTATAACTCATTTATGAGTTAATAAAAATGTAGTATTTATTCATACATATTCTTAACCCTTTAACAATGCAAACACATCTTGCAGGCAAAGAGATTGAACTCGAGTCTCTCAAGATGAATATTATCTGATTTTTTACTGAGACCCTTATTGGGTTAGGACGATTTTAATTGTCAATCTGTTTTTACCGGTATTTGTGAATCTTAATGGTTTGAGTTAAATTACTTGAACCATTTTCACAGTTATGAAATTCAGACAAAAATAAATTATTCTATTTTTATTTTTAAATTTAATATATAATATATATTGTTTATTCAAAAGGTTGTCTTTGTCTATAGGTTGGTTCCAATATATTTTTTTAATAGTCTAAAGGTGATTATAATGTTGTATTTGTTCATATATATATATATATATATATTATTAACCATTTGACAATGCACACACACTTTTGTTGTGTTCAATAAATAAAATATTAATTTAGTTGAATTATTCGTTTTTCCACTGAGACCACTAAATGAAATATTAATTTAGTTGGCGTGGTTGTTATTCCAACCTTCATAAAGATATAAATTCAAGGGTGTTTAATTAAGAGGTGACAATTAGGTCGTTCGAATAGGGTTTGGGTCGGGTCGAGTCTAGACTGCATTCGATTTAGGTTTGATTCGGATTGGATCGAATTTGGTTCAAATATATGGTAAGTTGGGTCAAGTCATGTATCAGATCATTCAGCTTTCATGTCAGTTTAATATTAGATCGATCAATTTTTTAATCAGGTCAATGTTATATCAGTCAGTTTTTGTTTTGGGTCGAGCCACAATAACTTCAATTAACATGTTACATGATATTTTAAATTAATGTCGTATCATTTAATTGAATTATCTCATAAATTGTATCTTTTCAATTGTTATATAATAAAAGATCACTTCTATAGGCACATAACTCTCCTCTCTCCCTTAGATTATGGGTTCAATATCCATTAGGAGTAAATTTTTCCTCTTCTTCCCTTAGGTAGGAATTATTAAAAAAATCTATCTTTATGGTATTTTTATGGAGTTATCTCATAAATTAATGTCATAGTTTTCCCTGGATTATATATTGGAGCTGATGGTTTAGGTCTAAAAACTTCATAACTTAACCTTGTAATATGAAGTGCATGCAACTATATTGTTCAACCTCTCTTTGTTGATATATGTCTAAATTGAAGGCTACTTTCGGATGACTGGTGAGATTGTTTTCGGATAGCCATCTTTCTTTATTTTAATAATATATATATATATCAAAGAAAAATATGTAGAAAATAAACACGATGAACACCCCTAAAGATTATTAATTAGTAAATTCAAGACTTGTTTACTTTATCACCAATTACGATCAACAATCACAACCAAATAAGTAGCATCCCTCGTATACAGTACAACCAAACATAGGTGCGGTTCCTGAAAGCCATTGTTTAGAAGCAAGCTTCGCAGAGCCAACAGCAACACAGGGCGAACAAGCTGTAGTTATAAGTCAAAATTCTTAGATTGAAGGATGGTGACAAAACAAAATACAAGGTTAGTGATTGACAGGATTGAACTAATTATTTGTCTGAATCATCTTCTTTTTTGTAGAATTCTGCATGAATATTTACAAACAAAACTATCTTATATATATATATATGTATATGATAGTGTTTTCTTACCATCCTTCAATGAAGCCTCTGTCTCCTTTCTTCTTTGAACGAGGGAAGCACTTCTTCTGAGCTGCAGGTGGATCAGCAGTCGTGGGGTATCCTAATTTCATAAATAAAAAAGAGAGAGAGAGTAGGTTCTGAAATCTGCATTTATCATAAAAAAGAACAAGTAGTGTCTCTAGAATTGGATGTTTTGGAGGGATGTTGGAACCTGCTGGGGGCTGATTCTCTTGTGCAAAATCTGACTTGGCCATTTTGGAATGAACAGATAATTAGCTACCAACCCATCTACTTATATACATTTTTAATTGTAACAGTAGAGTTAAAATCCTATATGTAGAAGCCACCTCAGTCTCACAAGTAAGGTTACGTTTACACTTACTTTTTCTAGGGTTGATTAAGTTCTATCTGGTGCAGTGAAGAGAAAAGCTGAAACCAAATGGAAAGTTGTATTTTTCCACCTCTCCCGTGAGTTGGATTTTTGATTCCTTGATTAGTTTGTCAATAAGGCGGCCAAAAGGGCATAGAAATCCTATGCGTTTTTTATGCTCTTATTTATGTCACACACTAAAGAAAATAAGAGCATAAAAAGAGAAAAAAACGAAATTTTTGTTAAGATTTAAAATTATAGTTTAGGATTAAGATCTAAAAAATAATAGGTGGGGTATATTTTTCAAGGTTTAGGATTTATGGTTTAAGATTTAAAATTTAAAGTTAAGACTTTAAATTCAATTTTTTAGTGTTGATACATAAAAAGAGAAAAAAACGAAATTTTTGTCCGCAAAAAGGATCGATCTATTCAGAATGTGCAAAGAATATATATCAATATTCAACTTGTAAAACCAATGGAATAAAGTTAATATGCATCAATAAGCTGGCCACCTGTGCTAAGAGAATAAATTCTTTGCTTCTATCACAGGTCACAGCAGCACCGAAAGAAGGTATTTGAAAATCGTTTACATATATAACTATAGAGTTTGATCTTCTTTGTACACCAATTCGTTTGGGTAAAGAGGATACTATTGACAGGCAATTTATCCACATCTTTAGGTTAATACTTGTACGCAATGGAGTTTACTGCATGTAGTTTTTGCTAAGATT
Source organism: Hibiscus mutabilis (assembly GCA_019671005.1). Classification (NCBI taxonomy): domain Eukaryota; kingdom Viridiplantae; phylum Streptophyta; class Magnoliopsida; order Malvales; family Malvaceae; genus Hibiscus; species Hibiscus mutabilis. The sequence continues at coordinate 38,698,011 of CM033751.1, read as the reverse complement.
TAATTAATGTTCAATCACTCTATCAATTTGTTTTCATGCTTGATTTATCTCTTGTCTTCCGTCTTGAACATTTTTAGGTTTTGAGCAAAAACTCAAAAATGACCCCTATATAACAAAAATGTATATATCATTATTTTGACCAATTTATTTATTTATTAATAAATTATATAAATATGACCAAACTTTGTCAAACACATTATTTTCATTATTTTGTTAAAAAAAATATTTTAAATACAACCAAAATAATAAGGTATAGTCACTAACTTACAAAATTGTCAATTGAAAAATTATTGAAGCTGTGAAGGTAGAAAATAAGAGCATTGAGACGCCCCAGCTTTAAAATTAAGATTTCAAGACCAGCACATATATGCATATATGATACTAATCTATAACATATATGAAAAGTGTATAAACAAAGGTGAACTCTTCAGGTTTTGATGTTGACAAACACACAATTTCAAACATGAAGAAAACCATTGCCGGCCATTCCAAATTAATCTCCACCCCATCCCACCTCAATCCATAAAAAAAAAAATCCATCCAGTTTTTATGTGGATAAACATCTCTTATCTTTTAAGAAATAAAGAAAGACAATATCAAGCACAAAAACAATAAAATAATAGATGTTAATGAGATAATTTTACAAAGAGAGAGAATTTAACAATGGACTAAAATAGTTAAAAAAGTTTTAGTCGCTTTTACATTCTTTATATTTAACGTGAAAGTTCTTTTAGAATTATAGTTTAAAAAATATTTTAAAGGACTAAGTTATAGTTTAGAGTCAAATTGAATATTAGTTTTTTTGGGTAACCAACTTATTTATTCGGTATTTCATCTATTCTCGTATTTTTATTTTGTTCGTTCAACTATTTTTTTTAAATAAAATAGTACCTAATGTTATATTTTATTTTTATTTAATATTCGCCATTGAAAATTAAGGGCAAAGTTGACGTGCCATTTTTTAAATTTTTTCTCCCTTTTTTCTCTCCTAATAAGAAACTGTCACGGTAATTTTGTTGTTAATTTTTAATAACAGGTATTAGAATAGAAACAAAACGTAACAGTCAAGTATTATTTTGCTAAACAATTAGTTGAATGAAGAAAAAAATACAAAATTAAATGAGGTATCAAATAAGTAGTTTACCCTAGTTTTTTTGTTAATATGCTACGTCATCGTCCCTAATTGAGTTAAGACCATTTTATGATTTATAGATAACTTTAGTGATCTAAATATAATTTTTTAAAACTTAAAGGACAAGAATGAAAACGGATCCAAACATTAATGACCATAAATGTAGTTTACTCTAATCTAAGAGGTTCTTGAAGGCCAAAAACGGTGCGGTAAATTTTAGGGCAAACTACACCAGTAATCACCGAACTATAATTTCTTTCCTATTTTGGTCACTAAACTATATTTTTGACAAAAATATCACTAATGTTATGGTTTCTTCCTATTTTGGTCACCGACAGTTAGGAATTTTATTTTATTTTTTTAATTTTACATGTCATTTCTTCTCTCTCCTCGTAAGCAATATATGTTATTTTATAATATTTTTATTCAAACTAACAGGATGATGACATGTGTCACTGCCTATTTGTGGAATAAAAGGAATGAAAAATCAAGCCCCTTATGCAGCTAGAGAGATTCGACTAATAGGCAGTTACACGTGTCACCATCTATCTGGCTGCATAAGGGGCTTGATTTTTCATTCCTTTTATTCTACTAATAGGCAGTGATACGTGTCACAATCCTGTTAGTTTGAATAAAAATATTATAAAATAACATATATTGCTTACGAGAAGAGAGAAGAAATGATATGAAAAATTAAAAAAATAAGATAAAATTTCACGTCATCAAAGCCTTTAAGTTTTTTATAGACGATGACTAAAATAGGAAGAAAACATAACGTTAGTGATGTTTTTGCCAAAAATATAGTTCGGTGACCAAAATATGAAGGAAATATAATGTTAGTGATGTTTTTGCCAAAAAAATAGCTTGGTGACCGAAATAAGAAAGAAATTATAGTTTAGTGACTACTGACGTAGTTTAACCTACAATTTATAAAACTGAAAACAGTAAACCAGGAAGCATCGAGGACAAAATCTCATGTAGAAAAACTGAAAAATAAAGATGACAGAAATAGGCATGAAATTATTTGATGCTCATTGCCACCTTCAAGATCCCAGGATTCTTAAAAAAGCACACAAACTCATTTCCACCGCTTTGGATTCTGGAGTCCTTAATTTTGCTGTTAATGGAGTTCATGAGGTTGCTGCTTCGCTTTTGCATCAATTTTTCCCTTTGATTTTCTCAATCAATTTCGTATTTTATTTGATTTTACCCTTTTTTATGATATTAAGCTTGGGGTTTTCTTGAAAATTGCAGAAAGATTGGCACTTGGTAAAAGAAATGGGCGAGAAGTATTCATCTGTTATTCCTTGCTTTGGAGTTCACCCTTGGTAAAATGAATTGATTCAATTGAATACTTAAATATAGCTTTCAAGCTTCTTTTTTTTTAATTTTTTACTGTGTTCATCTGTTGCAGGTATGTTGCTCAGAGAAGTCCAAATTGGTTCAGTACTCTCAAGGAATTCTTTGAGACCACTCCTTCTGCAGCTGTTGGAGAGGTAAATTTCTTTAATTTTGCACTAATTCAACTTAATTTCATAAATCTAGCCTAGGGTATTTAGTACTTATTATTTTAGTTTGTGCAGTACTTTGTTCTGAGTTAGAGTTTTCCAAAATTTCATGGTAAAAAAGGAAAAAATATAAAACAGAAGGTTTCAGGAAATAATAAAGTGAAAGACTAGATTCTTATACTGCTGTGCTTGAATTTTTATTTGTTTAAGGCTACCTCTCTAATAATAGCATGCTTTTGGACCTTTCAGATTGGTTTGGACAAAGGTTCAAAAGGAAGGGAGATTGATTTTAATACTCAGGTTCTTGCTATCTCGATTGTCGTGTATTTTTTTTCTGTTTACCTGTTGCTGGAGCTCACTGAAGTGTCGAAAAACCATCATTTTCCTTAGTACCATTACTTGGTGTTAATGCATGTAGACTAGGCATTTCCTAATGTTTTCTGAAATTTTAAGTTCTATCTTCCAGATTGAAGTTTTCCGGCAACAACTAGAGCTTGCCAAAGAGTTGAAAAAACCAGCATCAGTCCATTGTGTTCGTGCATTTGGTGATCTTCTTCAGATAGTAAAGTATGACATTCTCCACATTTTTTATGGAAAGATTTTATCTTACACAATATTGGAGAACATTCTGAAAAATTTTCATTGCAATTTCGCTAAGATCTGACACTTAGTACATAACAAATAATGTTGAAGGCAAGCAAGCATTCTAAACCTCAGGAACTTATCACTTTCGGTGTCTTTGAATGTGTTCTTGTCACATATGTATCTTAGCTGCTCGCTTACTGATGTAGGCGTAACATGCTCTAGCTACTACATGTATCTCCTTACGACAATGTATTAATATCCTCAGGGACATTGGGCCTTTCCCAGATGGTCTCCTTCTCCATTCCTACTTAGGTTCTGCAGAGATGGTTCCTGAATTTGTCAAATCTGGTGCCTACTTTTCATTGTCAGGATACATCATGCCCATGAAAGTGCAGAAGGCCAAGAAAATGCTAAAGACGGTTAGTTCATCTGGTTTTTGTTCTATTGATTTGAGTCGTCATGTGACCAAGTATGTGTACATCTTCTTACTTAAATTCTTGCAGATACCTTTGGAAAGGATATTATTGGAGTCAGATGCACCAGATGCACTGCCAAATTCAGAGTTAAGCTCTTTATTTTTGGTCGATGAAGATCCTTCCCTCCCACAAGAATTTTTTGCTCAAGGTAGAAATTCTGTTTCAAATGCTAGCATTCCATCTGATAATCAGTCTCCTACGTCAAGAGATGCGCCTTCCTTGCCAAAAGATATGCTTAATCATCCGGCAAACATTCATAAAGTATGCTTTCTCCTTCAACTTAAGGGTATACTTTGTCATATAATTGTAGACTGCTTACATCTTTATCCTATCTCTTAATTTTCAGCACATCTTCTTGAAGAAGTAAAAAAAAAAGAAAGAAATCAAACTATAGATTCTTGCTTTGTTTTCTGTATCACAAAGAAGAGTTTCGGATAGGAAAAGAGACTAAATAATTTAATTTTGTAAAGACAAACCATATATTTGATAAATTAGAAAACAATATTATTCTAATTGAAAATAAATGCGATGTCATAGCTTAATTAGTACTATCTGGTTCATATATGATAAAAGGAAACATAGGATCTTATTTTAGTTGAGTTCTAATTTCCAGCAGCACTAATAAGTATTGAGTCGTGAAAGGATTAGTTTGAAGGTGAAACCTCAATGAATTGAGGGACTTATCAAAAGATTTGGTTATCGAATCTAAGACTGGTAGTTAAATACTTAAATTTGCTCGAGATGTCATCATTTGGTTTCTGACTGTATCTTGATGTATCTGCAACTTCTATCCCTATATGCATTATATACATCCTTTTTCCATAGAAAATATGTTGAGGTATGCAATGCACGCTGTCTGTAGTACTAAGAATCTTGTTTTTAACTTCAGGTGCTTGATTATGTTGCAAATTTGCTGGAAATTAGTAAAGAGGATCTTGCAGAGATAAGTTGTAGAAATGCAGTACAATTGTTTTCTTACCAGGGTTCAAAAGTTGCCTTAGGCTGATCTTTTCATGTCTTTAATCTTTTTATGGTTTGAGAACATGCTTTCATACCGTTTCTGTATCTTGCAAATGTGAAAATGCTGAAATGTTTATAGAAAAACTTGAAATAAACTTGAATGAGATGTTTTTTTTTTATAATTTCTATGGTTTGAATTTATCAATATTGTTTAATTTCTGGTCTATTGAGTTATTGATAAGCACTTAATTTTTAAATTTAAAAACCGTGGACAATATCTTATTAACAAATCATTTTAAAATAAATTTTTTATTTGGTTCAATTTAGCTTTTCATAACTCTGGTGGACGTTTTAATATATGAATCATAGATCTACTTCTTTGTTCTCATTTTTAGGATGTTTAAGCTATATTTGTTCGTATATTTCACATCGTGTTTGAGTTATTTTTCGTGTCTTATTTTATCTTTCGGATTTGTGTTGTATAATTGGATGTCTTAAAGTTTTCCAGGTTTTGTTCAAGCTGTAGGAATTGCATTATATTTCATGCTAAAGGGAACTGCATTGTTTTAAGTTGTTAAATAGACTATTATGAAAGCCCTGGAATTGCAGAAAGTTTTCTTTCTGGGAAAAAGCTCAAATAATCGAAGGCAAAGAACAAGTTCAACCGGTAAACTAACATCATGTAAGAAGACGCATAATTTGGGGTTTCAGCATATCCTCGAGGTTATATAAATATATGGAAAACAGAGAAAGGAAACCTCAAGCTGAATCCAACACTATTAGTGGTTCTTCGCCTTTTGGAGATGCAGCTGCAATATGATCTTCGTCCGAAACAGTTCCGTCCTGAAAATTCTGTTTACCTTCATGTTCCGTTTCGGAAAACTGTTGTGCATCCTGTAAGCTTTCACCACCATGACCGTCCCAATTATGCTCTTTGCTTCCCACCACGACAACATCACCAAAACGAACACGACGCTGATCACCATCTGGTGTTCCTGATGGAGAGCCTTCGTTTTCCGACGAATGAATTGATCTTCTTGTATGTCCTTCAGAAGCAAAAGACTTTTTCTTCGATAAGCTGTTATGTTCCCTGTTACCATATTCTCTATTGCTTGCACACAAGCAATGTGCAACGCACCTGTACATGTAAGTAGCAATCCAAAAGATCCACGGGACGCCTACAAGAACGATCCCGACAATTGGATACCAGGGCATGGATTGCTCCTCCGGTTGGAACATATAAAGGCATAAGAAGGCACCCCCCGTGACGATGCTGACGAAGAAAAAAGTGGTGACGATGTAGATTCTGGCATCTCCTTGGATTGTTTCTTGCATTTGAATGTTGCAAGAGATGGAAGATGTTTCGTCTTGGTCTTTGTTTTCGAATATGATTAGAGCTGAAGAAAAAAGGGGGGAAATGTTGGGATGCCATGAAAGTTGAGGGAATGAAAAGAAATAGTAGCAATGAAAGGGAAGTGGTCTGTTTTGTTAGTGTTGTTGGGGGAGTGGTTAAGCTTAGCTGAAAAACAACCGGAACAGCAAAACAAACACATTATATGGGGCAAACTACAAGGCTGAAAATAGAACTCTCATGGACACAAGGATACGGATCTCAACCGAGACTTCGTCATGCCCCGTCGTTTTAGCTCGCGATGTAGCTTATGTTGTTTTCACCGTTCAGTAAATTCGTTTTTCATTTTTAGTATATATAGGGATGGCCATTTAACCCATACCCGACGAGTTTTGACTCGACTCGATCTTATAGGGTCGGGTTTTTTAAAAATAATTTCGGGTTCGGGTTTGATTTTTTGAAGATGAGGCCGGGTCGAGTTTGGGTTTAAGGTGAAAAATACCCGACCCAACTCGAAATAATAGTTTAATTTTATTTTAAATATTTAGGTATAATTGCTACAATGTCCCTTTATATATATATATATATATATATATATATATATATATATATTATCTCCCTATTTCCCGAGAGTGCCCATATTTCCCACATGCATAGCAAATAGACAAGAGACCCTCGTATTCAATCATTTGTTTATGCCCATCAATCACAATACCCGGCACGAGGGGTTCATCTAAATCAATCATGACCACTAGTCGAGCAAATCTTTCTCTCTTCGCCTCCGTGGTGTTATAATCTATCCTCACCACATTACCAATTCTTTCCGTAATGGCACAAATCAACTTTTTTGTGTAGTGTCTATAAGGAAGTCCCGGTAGCCTAATCCAAACTAGGATTCGCTTCGGGTACTCAAATTCCATAGAGAAGTTCCGTAACTATTGCATTGTAAGATAATTGACGTAAATCACCCACGGCCTCCACTAAGAACCTTGTTATAATCAACTTTAGAAGCGAAACTGATCAGATCTTGGTCCTATAATTTTTAGGAGTTCTTGGGCTATGTACATGTACTGTGATTACAAATGTTGGCTTGATTTTGGAAGTACAAAGGTTATAGTAGGGGAATTTTGCTTTGTGATTTAAACAATCAAGGTTTTCAAGTTCTTTGTTTTCTCAGATTCACTCATGTTCGTAGACAACGTGATACTATGGAGGATTTTTTTGGCTAAGGTTGGAATGCAACGAGCAAACCTTTTCAAAGCTTGATGGTAGGTTTGGTTTGGCTCGAGTCCTTTGATGTGTCTATGAATGAATAAAATACAAGTTTGAGGCTGCAGATTTACGACTGTTAGTATTATGTTTTGGTTGGGTTAAAAGAGAGTGTGGGCTGATTTTGTTTTGGTATAGATAAGATCGAGTAGCTCATAATCGCATTCGATGTCACGTTACATGATAATTCCATTGGCTGCTAAGAAGTGAGATCTCAAAGCTTGGTGGTGATTCCATGTTTTGGCAAGGTTCTACAGACTTCATTTTTTGAGTACAGAAGCATTATGAGGAATTTAATGGTCTTTTAGTTTTCTTAGTTATTGATTGCTTGCTGGCTGCTGCTGAGTATTTCTTTTACTATAGTTGTTTTGCTTGTGGTGTATTCGGTTTATATTGTCTCGGTGTTGTGGTTTGTTTTGTAATGTTGCAGCAGGATATTGGTCATTGTGGAAGGCAATTTTTTGGTTCTGTATTCCCTGATTGTTTAGTACTTTTTCCCTCTGTTTAGGTTTAGGGAGACTCTCAATCAGGCTAGGCTTTCAATGAGGCTGACAATTAGGTTAGGCTTATGATTATATCATTAATAAATTATATTTTGCCGAGAAAAAAAAAGTGAAACGAATCAAAAAGTAGTCGAGGTCGACTAGACTCAGTTCACCTAACGGGTTTCATAGAGCTTGAATTCGATTTAGAAGAGCACGATAGTCGATGGATTTACTTAGAAGGTGGACAATAATCGAGTTTAAGAGTTTTTCATCGTTTTATGAACACACTCCGAAAACCGTATCGCATGTAGCGCTCCATCTTGTCCGCATTGAACATCCTCTGCAAGAAGTTCTACATCCAACTCATTAATTAACCGTGTCTGATCAGGAACGAGAGCCTTACCAGTAAGCATATTCCTGAAGGATGGTTTGACAGTTTCCGTATCTCGAACGCATGTACCAGATGTTGCCTCTCCAATCTGCTGCGTTTCCGTGGCCATAGTTGTGGTTGTTACATTCAAATCAACTTGAGAGTTAATCGGTACAGCACTTTCTTCCTTCCCAGGGTTGCCCATCTCAGTATCCATAACAGATGATACATCGTCACTTCTCCCTTTCTGTGCAACCGAGATCCCATCCACTGGAGACGTAACAACATCTGCCTCCAAAGGCGGCAAACTGGATTCAACCATCCCGTCCGGCGGCAAAAAAGATGGTCCTGTAGGGTTTCCGAGATTTTCGGACATGATTTCTCATAATAATTCAGTATGTTACAATACTTTTAAAAGACAAAAAAAACTAATTGGACATAGCTAAATTAATGGAATAAGCTTTTTAGGAATGCAACTAGTTTTATTTTATTAGATCTTAGTGAACAATAAAATAAACATTAATCATAGCCAAGTAATTTAACTGATAGATTTTATTTCCCTTGGTTGATCTTTCTTCCATGCTTGCTTTTTCACTCCCAACCTGATTATCAGGTGTAAATGTACCGAGCGTCCAGTGAAATATTTATATAGAGTCCATTTATGTTTGTCTATTAAGCTAAATAAGTGAATATGAACATAATTTTTATGTTCATTTAATAAACGAACAAACACGAGAAGAGATTTGATCGGTTGGTTTATATTCACTAACAAGCTTGTTTATTGACTCGTTTACTTGTTCCTTTTTTCTTTTACTTTTTTATATTTTAAATATCGGTGAAGGTAAAGACTAATTGGACAGAAGGTAAACTTTGGAGTTCAAACTGTGAAGCCTATGGAACTTTAAGATTATTGGTGTAATTTCACCATTTTGACAAACATATAAACGAACATGTTCGCGAACGTTAAACAAAAGAACACGAACACCTTAAAAAACAAACAAACAAACACACACGAATACAATATTAAAAATTTAAACGAACATAAATTAAACATAAACACTTTCAAAAATAAATAAAGACGAACAAAATCTTATTCATTAATCAAACTCCATTTCTTTACACCCCTCATCCCCTACTAATGATCGACATCCCCCCTCCTTTCGTGGGTGTACTGTCCCCTTGTCAAGCCGCCAACTCCCTTCCTTAACCAGCCCACACTTGCATCAATTTTCATGCGCAATTGGCCCGGCCATTCCATTCGGTTTGTCCCTTGGTGAGAATAGGGAGTCGGTTCGTGCATATCTCATGCAGATGCAATGGTGGGGGTGCTGTCCTGTTCTCCTTATGTCAACCACTCTCCCCAACAGGCAACAGCTGTTCCCATGTTCCATTTCAAAACATGTTCAATTCCTTTTCTTCCCGATCAGCAGCTGTAATATTGCCCCAAAATCTTAATCATGTTTCTTGCTCTACTTCAAACCATCCTTTAAATTTAAACCATTTTAAATAACCCCTCAATAAATAATATTGAATTCTGCTACCGACTTCAGCTGCCCCCATCCATAACTACGAGTAATTAATATTAATGAAACCTAGTAGCTTTTATTTAATCAATTTCGGTGCTGCCCTAGCTTCATTTCAATTCCATTTTCCGCTCTAACTTGTCCCAAGTGGTACTCATTTTTCAAATTAGTATCGTCTTGTTATAATGATTGTTTTCGAAAAATCGATTTTTAACGTTCAAATTAAGACTCATGGACACCAATTTTTAGCAGGCTCTATCCATCATTTTTAAACAGCATGAAAGATCCTCATAAGAGAGAATTGTTTCAATGTAAGATTGATTTTATTAAAAAATATGCTTAAAAAGATAATAAACTTAGGCCGGCACGAAGATTTTTTTTTTTGAAAAATTGTTGTATTTTATTATCCAAGAAGCAGTGAAAAAACTGCTACATCATACCCTATACAAGTCTTTGGGCAGCCATCTCAAAGAATTGGTCAGGCGGCACAAATGTTTCTATTTACATTGTTCAATCTAGTATTTGTATAATGTACTCTACTACAAACAACACCTTTAATACAATTCAACAAAATTTCATGAGATCGAGAAACACCTATAAAGCCACTTCGATTTCTTTCTTCCCACACATGATAGATGTATGCCTGCCAAGCAAGTTTGAGCACAAAAACAATGAGAGACTTCCCTTTAAGCTACTCTATGCCCCATCTTAGCTCACCATCCCAATGGGTCACTTCTCTATGCAAACCATGTTGGGGAAGAAACCGAACAACCGAAATCAAGCGGAAGCACAACCGATGTTCTTTCTCTCCCTATAACTCAAGTCAATAATTATGGCAAGCATATATCACAAATATGTTCTCTAGCAACACTATCAACCACAAATCAACAATGCAACCACAACACAAATAAATTGAGACACCGAAATTTTTACGTGGAAAACCCCTCTAAATCAAGGGTAAAAACCACGGGACTTTAGAGTCCGATCAAAAGCTCCACTATAATCAAATGTTCAACTACAAGACTACAATATCCAACCTACAACAAGCATTCAACTCCAACAAGGCTAATAACAAGTAGTCTTTAACAAAAGAGAGTAAAATGAGAGAACATCACCCAAAAAACGCAGCTGCTGTAAAATGGGGATTTCCGACGCTACGGGTCACGGATGAAAAATCCGACCGTAAAAGTCAAGATCACCAAGTCGCCTAGCTACTGTCCAAAAATCGGCTCAATCGAACCACGAATGGACCTCCGATCGAAGAGTTGATCACTGTTGTGTAAAGCTGAAATATGGTTTTTCTCTCCTTTGTTTTCTCTCGAACAAGCTTCTACAATCTCTCCTACAATCCAAAGCTGCCCACCTCTCTATATTATAATACAAACCATAATTAAAGGCTTAAAAAAAGTCAAAAACAAACAAATGTGGCAGCACCAACCCCTTTGAAAATGGGGTACAACCGGTGAGGATTTTCTACATAGTGGGACCCTCACCCAACAATCTCCCCCTCCCACTATGTGGGGAATGTCTTCATGCCGGCCATCAAGCAGCATGTTTCAAACTTCCCTCTTGGTAAGGCTTTAGTCAACATATTAGCACCATTATCATCAGTATGAATCTTCTCAAGCTCTAACAATTTAGCTTCAAGAACATCTCGTATCCAATGGTACCTCACATCAATATGCTTAGATCTAGCATGAAAATTGAGTTCTTACCAAGATGAATCGCGCTTTGGCTATCACAATACAAGACATACCTCTCTTGAGTAAAACCAAGTTCATGCAAAAATTTCTTCATCCAAAGCATCACCTTACATGCTTCGGTCGCTGCAATGAACTCTGATTCGGTGGTGGATAAGGCAACACACTTTTGTAATCTCGATTGCCATGCCACAGCTCCCCCTGCATAAGTGATCAAGTAACTTGAAGTAGATCTCCTCGAGTCAATGTCCCCGGCCATGTATGAATCTGTATATCCAACAAGAACAGGTTTTTCATTGCCAAAACAAAGTTTCATGTTGGAACTGCCACGAAGATACCTCATGATCCACTTCACTACATTTCAATGCTCTCTGTCTGGATTAGAAAGAAACCAACTAACTGTACCAACAGCATAAGCCAAGTATGGTCTCGTGCAAACCATTGCATACATCAAACTGCCCACGGCTGAAGAGTAAGGAACTTTCTACATCTCTTCCTTCTCATTTTCTGTGGAAGGACTATGCTTGACACTCAATTTGAAATTAGTAGCAAAAAGAGTATTCACCGTTTTAGCTTTGTCCATACTAAACCTCTGAAGTACTTTCTCAATGTACCTCTCTTGTGATAACCATAATTTCTTGGCCTTTCTATCACGTGTCAACCTTATGCCAAGAATTTGCTTTGCTGGCCCTAAATCTTTCATCGCAAAGGACTTACTCAACTCTTGCTTCAACTTGTCAATTATGGAAGCATTACGACCAACAATAAGCATATCATCAACATAGAGCAAAAGGATAATAAAATCGTCACCAGAGAATCTCTTAACAAAAACACTATGATCAGAAGTAGTCTTCTTGTAGCCTTGCTCCCCCATAACAGGCTCAAACTTCTTGTACCATTGCCTAGGAGCTTGTTTCAAACCATACAAGCTCTTCTTCAATCTACACACGTAGTCATCTTTTCCTTGTGCAACAAATCTTTCTGGTTGTTCCATGTAAATCTCTTCTTCCAAATCACCATGAAGAAAAGCAATTTTCACATCCATTTGTTCAACCTTTAAGTCATAACAGGCTGCCAAACTCAATATAGTTCTAATTGAGGATATCTTCACAATTAGAGAAAATATTTTTTTCAAAATCAATCCCCTTTTTCTAAGTATAACCCTTGACGACCAATCTAGCTTTGTATCATGGAGATGAAGACTTTTCTTCTTGCTTCAGCCTGTAAACCCACCGATTCTTCAAAGCTCTCTTGCCCTTAGGTAGTTTCACCAACTCAAAGGTATGGTTATCATGCAAGGATTAAAGTTCATCTTTCATTGCTTCAACCCACTGATCTTTGCATTCACTCTCCATAGCCTCTTCATAACATTCAGGTTCTCCCCCGTCAGTCAAAAGAATATATTCATCAGAAGAATACATGACAGAAGATCGTCATTGTCTAGACGGTCTTCAAAGTGAAACTAGTGGTGGAGCTATAGGTGCTTGTTGTTGATCATTCACAACATCATCTATGGGAGCATCAAAGTCACCTATGTCCTGCTGGTCATTATTAACATCACCTTGTACATCGCCCTGAATAGGATTCGGTGAAGGGTCTAGGGGAACTGGATTCACACCGGTCAAGTCACCACTGTCTTGTGAATCCTCTTTCTCTATCTTATCAATGTCATCAATGGTCTGATCCTCAATGAAGATAACATCTCGGCTTCTCACGAGCTTCTTCTGAACTGGATCGTAGAGTCTATAACCAAACTCACCATCTAGATCATAACCAATAAAGATGCATTGACGAGTATTGACATCCAACTTCGATCTTTCATCCTTTGGAACATGAACAAATGCTTTACAACCGAACACACGCAGGTGATCACATGACACATCTTTACCAAACCAAACTCTATTTGGTACATCACCTCGCAAAGGAACACTAGGAGACAGATTAATCACATGTGCCACTGTATTAAAGGCTTCATCACAAAACGATCTTGGCAACTTTGCATTTGACAGTAAACATCTGACTCTCTCAATCAATGTTCGGTTCATTCTTTCAGCTAACCCATTTAACTGTGGAGTCTTCGGTGGTGTTCTCTGATGTCTGATTCCCTGTCGCAAACAATACTCATGAAATGGCCTTGTGTACTCGCCACCATTTTCAGTACGAATGCACTTTACCTTCTTTCCTGTTTCTCTTTCAACTGGTGCTTTGAAACTGTTTAAATGCCTCAAAAACATGGTCTTTCGACTTCAAAGTGTAGACCCACAGTTTTCTTGAACAATAATCAATGAAAGTCACAAAATAAAGTGCACCACCATGTGACCTTACCTTTATCGGACCACAAACATCTGAATGGACCAACTCTAGCAACTTTGATCTTCTATGAAGAGGATGACTTCTAAAAGAAACTCTTCTCTGCTTCCCCGCTAAACAATGAGCACAATTCTTCAATATGGCATTCTTCAAACCCAAAAGTTGATTCTTCTTGGCTAAACAATTAAGCCCCTTCTCACTCATTTGACTAAGTCGTTTATGCCATAACTCAGTTGAGTCATTTACTGTCACGTTCACAGTGTCTCTGGAAGTCGAAGCCTGCATCAAGTACAAATTTGAGCTTCTTTCCCCGAGCCACAACCAAGGAGCCTTTAGTCAGCTTCCAATGCCTCTCACTGAAGGTGTTACAAAATCCCTCATCATCAAGCTTTCCTGCAGAAATTAAATTCAAACGAATATCCAGTGCATGTTTGACATCCTTGAGAGTTAACTTTGTTCCATTATTGCTCACCAAGCTAACATCTCACATGCCAATAACTGGAACCAAACCGTCATTACCCATCTTCAATACTCCAAAATCACCATGAGTATAAGATGTAAAGAAATCCCTTCTCGACGTGACATGAATTGAAGCACCAGTATCAATCACCCAACTAGTCTCATCGCATGCTAGGTTGACCAAATTCTCAGAACAAATGACCAATAGATCTTCACGGGTAGCAGTAGCAACATGCTCAGATTTTTCATCATTATTTCGATCGTTTTTATCACCACCGCGTTTGTTCTCTCTCTTCCACTTGTAGTAATATTTCTTGATATGACCTTTCTTACCACAATGATGACACTCAAGATTATTATATCTCGATCTTGACTTGCTTCGACTTTTATCTCTACCCTTGCCATCTTTTTCTCTGTTTCTGCCCCTGTTCTCGGTAACCAACACCTCGGACTGTGATGTAGAACCATGAGATATTCTTCTAACCTCTTCATTCAATGCACCACTCTTAGCCAAATCCAAAGTAATAATACCATGCGGAGCAGAATTAATGAGTGAGACCCGAAAAGTCTCCCAAGTGTCCGGTAGAGTAGCAAGCAACCAAAGCCCTAAAATCTCATCATCAAATTTGACACTCATACCAAGCAACTGATTCATCACACTTTGAAACTCACTAACATGGTCAGCTGTAGACGTTTTTTCTCTATATTTCAACGCCATCATTTTCTTTAGCAAAAACAATTTGTTGTTGCCCGACCTCGAAGCATACAAGCTTTCAAGCTTCTCCCACAATGTGCGAGCATGTGTCTCCTGATCAATGTGGTTGTAAACATTTTCTTCAACAAATTGTTGAATATAGTCACACACTTGTTGATGCTCAAGTTCTCATTCCTCATCACTTTTTGAATCGGGTTTTTGAGTAGCAAAGACCGGAAGATGCAAAGCCTTTACAAACAACAAGTCTTTCATTTTATTCCGCCAAAGTTGATAATTCGTGTCATTCAACATAATCATCTTGCTTGTATTAATCTCCATAATTATCTGACACAATAACCAAGCTCTGATGCCAATTTGTTGGGGAAGAAACCGAACAACCGAAATCAAGCGGAAACACAACCGATGTTCTTTCTCTCCCTATAACTCAAGTCAATAATTATGGCAAGCACGATATCACAAATATATTCTCTAGCAACACTATCAACCACAAATCAACAATGCAACCACAACACAAATAAATCGAGACACCAAAATTTTTACATGAAAAACCCCTCTAAATCAAGGGTAAAAACCACAAGACTTTAGAGTCTGATCAAAAGCTCCACTATAATCAAATGTTCAGCTACAAGACTATAATATCCAACCTACAACAAGCATTCAACTCCAACAAGGCTAATAACAAGTAATCTTTAACAAAAGAGAGTAAAATGAGAGAACATCACCAAAAAATGCAGCCGCTGTAAAATGGGTATTTCCGACGCTACGGGTCACAGATGAAAAATCCGACCGTACAAAGTCAAGATCACCAAGTCACCTAGCTACTGTCCAAAAATCAGCTCAATCGAACCACAGATGGACCTCTGATCGAAGAGTTGATCACTATTGTGTAAAGCTGAAAATATGGTTTTTCTCTCCTCTGTTTTCTCTCGAACAATCTTCTACAATCTCTCCTACATTCCAAAGCTGCCCACCTTTCTATATTATAATACAAACCATAGTTAAAGGCTTAAAAAAAGTCAAAAACAAACAAATGTGACAACACCAACCCCTTTAAAAATGGGGTGCAACTAGTGAGGATTTTTCACATAGCGGGACCCTCACCCAACAAACCACAGAGCTAAAGCACCTCAGTCCAAATCCTTCTCGAATAAGAATAAGATGTGATCCCTAATTTCCATTTCCTTCCCGCAAGTCACACACATTCCATCCATTACCTCAATTCCCATTCGACTCAATCGATCCCTAGTAGGAAGTCGATTGAGGATTGTCATCCATGCTATAAAGGCATGCTTAGGGATCTGAGGGGAAACCAAACCAACTTACGCCACTCAACATGCTCAGCTGCCACTCGAATCTCAGTCCAAATAGATCTCACTGTTAAATCATTTCCCGCTGAGATTAGAGGTTGAGCAATACCCCGAAGCTTGAGCATTCTTCTCATGCACCAACTAAAGTGAGACTTACATTCAACTTGCCAGATTGACACGTTATTTTTATAGTTGTTTTGAATTATAAATTTGTGAAATTCTTATTTTTGTATAATTATTCTAGCATCTTAATTCTCCATTCTTTTTTCTTAATGACTCAATATTTTTACTCTATATTTTTTAATTATAACTAGATAAATATTTAATCTTAAAACATTTTTTAATTTATCAGGCTAAGTCGGGTACCCATTAAGTCTAATATCGCGGCCCAGATTGACACGTGAACTCGTAATATTTAGAGGGACAAATACCCAACCTGAAAATTTTATTTTTCTAGAGAAACTACCTAATTATTTTCTACCAGATCGGCTGGTCAACGAGTGAGTATTTCTGATCGAATATTTTTTAATACCCCTAATCATAAACACCTTGATCGTATATTGAAGTCTACAACACTAATTTATCGTCTTAACTATTATTATTATTAAACTCCACCTTTTATAAATATTTTAATCTAAGTTATATTTAATACTTCTATTCAAAAAATTGATTTAATACTTTGATTTCAATTTGTCTTTAACAAAAATTAAATTTGTGAGACTTTAAGTTGCGGATTATTTTTATGACCCAAATGTAATTTATTGGATCCACCAGAACTTCTAGACCGTGTCTAGGGTATTACAATATTATATATCATAAAATTATATATGAACATCGTCACATTAAATTCTAAACCCTTAAATCTTACACTCTAAAATGAATATCTAAACCCTAAAACTAATACGCTTGTAGAAACTTTTAATTTCCACCGTTAGTGTATTGAATATAAATCGATTAAGGGTAATTATTCAATACATTGGCGGTAAAAACTAAAAGTTTTCACAAGCGCTTAGTTTTAGGGTTTAGATATTCATTTTAGGGGTATAGGATTTAGGGGTTTAAAATTTAGGGATAGTGGTTAGAATTCATGGTTTAGGGTTAGAAGTTAGGGTTTATAGGTTAAAACCTAAAGCCTCACCATATTATCCTAAAAACTAAACCTTAAATTCTAACCACTATCCCTAAATTTTAAACCCCTACCCCTAAACCCTACACCTTAAAATAAATCCCTAAACCCGAAAACCAAGGCACTTGTAAAAACTTATAGTTTCCACCACCAGTGTATTGAATATAAATCCATCTATTAAAATAAACTATTTTTATATTTTAAAAAACAAGTACCAAATTTAATTAAAAAATGAAAATTTAATAGTATGCCTTTTATTAAAGAAACCCATTTTTGCATATTTTGAAGCTCTAAGTTAATGGGTGGTTTCGCAGCTCAAATTGTCCAACACACTGAATCCAAGGGATGCGGATTCTTTGACAACTAAGGTTTAAATCACCCACAATATTTGATATCAAACACAAAACTCACTTAAAATATCTCAATTATCAATCCCATATGTTCCAAATCAAAATCTTAGGAGAAGAGTTTTTTAGATGCTATTACTTACACACCAAAGCATAAAAAGACAACAAAATCCGAAACCCTTCCCGGTTGGAGTCGCAGCATTTGGCTTCCGATGAACATATGGTTAAGATAGTTCGGAAGACTTACCAAACTGTGGAAATCGGGCAACCGGTTTCAAATCAGCTGCCTTGGTTTCTCATTTTCCATCACCTTCTGGTTCCAGACCGAGGTTTTTGCTTCATGGCTGAAATAGTTTGACAATATGCTCGATCTAATGATAGAGAGTTCCTAATTCCTACAAGTGGACTAAACAATGAAATCTAAAATACAACTTGGTAGAAATATTATTTCACTATTGTTTCAAACTAAGATACAAACATTGATGTGTTTATTTTCCTCTCAATTTCCTTTTAAGAAAAAGAATAATAACTATAGGACTGAAGCTACACTCAACTAAGTAGTGCCTATGCTCTTCCTTTTCTCTTGTCGTCCAAGGCCTGCTCCATAAAATATAAATAAAAATGAAAAAAAAAGAAGTAAACAGTAGCAGTTAAGGTAACAATAGTACTACCTACTGTGAAATTCTAACAGTATATTTTCACTTAAATACTGCAGAGAAGAACACAATAAGTAATATACTCCTACTTAAGTTCATATCTAACAGTATTTTCTTTCATGTCCTAGTACAGAAATGACAGGCATATAATGCATCATCACATTGATTTTGTCCCTTTTTTAAGTCTAAATATATCGCTTAATCAATTCATCCTACTAACTATATCTGAATAATATCAGAGGAACTTAGCGGTGCTTTAACGTAACTCCATTCAGTGGCATCCTTTATGAATCTATTCATCTCGTGACAATTTTGGAGGAGTATTCATACATAAGATTGCATTTAAAACTAGCGGAAGAACTCAACCTTAAAAAGGTGCAGTTAATCTATGACACAATCGATAACCACAGTTTTGAGTATCTTCTTATCGTGTGTCTTCACCAATTCAATTTTATCTTTCTAGCCTAGTAGTGAAGTTCTCTATGTGATATCATAATCATGTATAAGAAACTTAATGATGTGCTAGAAACAGAACTTAAATGTTGTTGACAAAGATGAATAAGAAATGTCATTTGCTCAAAATGATACAGTATGAGTTCACCCTAGAAACATCCACCAGCATCACCACTACAACAAAATCCACTTGCATGTATTCGGAACGCTCTTAAGCATATTATGATGAGTAAAGTACCTTGCTCTGGAGCATTCTCATGGTCAAAACAAGTGTATCCCGCATTCTGTGGAAACATGAATAACATTGCATTAGAAAGTAACAAAATGTTGGTCTAATAATATTTTTCATCTTTTATACATTGCATTAGAAAATAACAATGCATTTAAAACTCATGGGTTTATCTAAAAACTTCCAATAAGCAATAAATCTAATTCCATCATCCAACAGTTCCCCCTCCCTCTCTCGCCTTTCGCCTCTCCTTATTTCTCTCCCCCATTTCTCGCTTTCCTTTTTGATAGGAAGCTAGAGCTATAGAGTTGAAGTAATCTGTATACAATTAAGGTAGTTTTTTTCTTCTTTTGCACAATTATATAGTAGCAAAATCGAGAATGTAAATAAAGCAAATTTAATACTAGTCTCATTGACATGCTTAATGATTAGCAAAATATTACAACAATTAGTTAGGAAATAAAAATACCTATAGTATCAGTTCAAAAAAATTACGAATATTGGTCATTAAATCTATGTATTACCGAACATTATATGTGCTAAAGGGACGTGAAGACCCATCGGAACATGTCAAAACAAATTGTGTTGAGAGCCCACTCGGTACTTTGATCTGCAACATCAAGTTAAAAATGCACTTACATCTCATATTAATGAGGCGACCATTTGGCAAAATATTCATGACCTATTTTTACATAGAATGCCTACCATGGTGCCATGGACCATTACTGTAATCTAAAACACTGTACACTAAACTATACAAATTAAATGAGAATCTCTTCCCAGTTTTATCATTCACCATCGAAAGGAACTCACATATTAGTTTCCGAACTTAATTTCTTATTTGACCTCAAGGTTGAAAAAGTGATACTCCAGTTTCAGTAGTCTCAATAATCATTTGTCATACAGGATATAATTCAGCCTAACTCCTTTTTACTAATTCTTTCATAGAAGTATTAGATTTCACAATAGCCTCTAGAATAGATGGTGTTGACGGACATTACATTCATAAACAATAAATTTTATGTATATCCTCCTGAAATAGATGCAAACTTTCCCATCCATACAATGATAACAGTATGAAGACTTGTGTTACTCGAACTCTTCATTTTGTTTGAAGTACCCATATCCAACACCCATGTTAAACACACATTTGGACATGAGTGTTGGGATATGACATTCTAAGGACCCTCCAAATACATAGAAAAACTTAAAAAGAATGAGCATACAAGTGTCAAACTCATATCCAAATCTGACACACCCAAGTCCAAATAATAGATATGAGACCATAATCAGACAAGGAGATTTATATGAATTAGCATATAGTCAGTTCAACCAAAATATTTCAAAGAACTCTTTACTTATTGAAGAAAATGAAAAAGAATTTCAAAGCATACCGATAATTCTTTTGAATATTTCTCAGAAATCTCCACAGCTTCTGTGCTATTGGTCTTTATTTGGTAACTTGACCGTCTCAAAGTCAATGTTGCTGGCTCCCAATTCTCAGAGGAATCCATCTGTTGAGAAAGTGAAGGAACATAAATGTCAGAACAGTATTGGTCCTCGAGTCTTGATTGTTTCTGTTCCACATTTAAATGAACACATAGATACAGGAATTAAAAATGTGGCAACAAACATTTCCTTTAAATTGCTTGGTCAACGTTTATTTCCAAATTTATAAACACAGTTATTCTGTATTTACTGTTTGAAGAAAACCAAAATTTGCCCAAACCAATCCACCCACCCAAATCCCCCAAGAAAAGGCAGACAACTTTGTTCACACCTAAGAGTTGCAAAACAACATGCAACCTTCGAATAAAGGTGAACTACACTAAAAATTAAACATACATCTCACCAGGTTTCAAGTTTTTACTTCTTAGCCTTTATATCTTTTCTTTAATCATTCCACAGACTGAACATAAAAAGTAGATCAGCAATTGGCATTGACCACCATTTTCATTACTCTTCCATGGTAAGCCTCATCTCTTTCATAGAAACAATTTCCCCAAACTCATTTGATAAAGAACTCTGCAACTCATGAACCATTTGAGATAGAGAAGGGGGAGGGAGGGTATTTCTTCTCATCCTAATCCAATAAAGTTGGGTAAAGTTTCATAATTGTAATAAACCTCAATTCTCCATAAAATTTAATGTATGACAACACTATTCTCCTCTTAGATTGACAGAAGCAGCAGAACTGATAAACTATAAGAATTGATGGATAAATAAAAAGAAATCTCCTGCTAATACAATTGCCAACCCTTTATCGGAATTCACCAAGCATCACTTCTTTTGGAAAATAGATAATATTAGGCATAATTACCAAAAACAAGTACACAAGTAAAAAGAAAATCTTGAAGGGGAGAAAATTCCAGATAACTTCGGAAGAGCAATCGTTAAACCTACCAGCAACAGAACGGTAAATGTTGCTTGGCCACTGGAAATGTATGTGTCAATCTCGTTTTGCATTTCTGGGTCTGCAAAGCAGCTAATCAGAAATCTATGCAATAATACAAAGATGCCAAACAAAACAAAGGAAAATGTTATGATAAAAAAACAAAACAAAGGAAAATGTATTGCATCAATATATACAGTTGTACACAAACACATTCTTTTGGCGTGCATGTAAGAATCATAAACAGAATCATTAACTCCAAATTTAGGAAATCGTGATCATTCAGAAGACCTGTTGTACAGAGAATAAGTATAAGCGAAGAGAGAGAGAGAGAGAGAGAGAGAGAGAGAAGGACCATCAATAAAATAGTTCAAGCCTCTTTAAAAGGGTTTTGGGAAAGATAAATTTCAAAATATATCAAATTTTC
Source organism: Hibiscus mutabilis (assembly GCA_019671005.1). Lineage (NCBI taxonomy): Eukaryota > Viridiplantae > Streptophyta > Magnoliopsida > Malvales > Malvaceae > Hibiscus > Hibiscus mutabilis. Next base: position 38,676,231 of record CM033751.1, on the reverse strand, counting down.
AAACAAAGACTTGTAATGCAGAAAATCAAGCACATGGCAACAAACTTACTATCCATCATCATTTAAACAATTGACTTGAGTCTTGACAAACAATGCAAAAAAGATAACTTTTGCACGTAAAATAGAAAATGAAATTAAACGAAAAACATTAAGTATAACTTCTGGATAGAGAAATTTCAATGACCATGAGGTCTAAAAACTCAGGCTCACACAGACTTACCACATTTTATTTTGTCCTGATCATTAGCAAAAAGCCTCACTATTTCCCCCTGGTAAAAAGTAAACAATTTTGCAAAAGTAAAATCAGAAAGACTACTCTTCTCAACCTTAAATTGTAAAGAAGTTAAAGTGAAGTGAGTTGCAGGAGACATTATGAGTGTTGAATATTTGGCACTAGTGAAAAGGGACCTTATTTTAAAGGGAGACAAAGATGCCGTCACAACCACACATTCTCTACCATCAAGTGGGAGAAATTCAAAATGACAGGTAGCATACTACTTAAATCCTCATCAAGTCTAAATGCAATGCAAGACCAGTATGCTAAAAGCTATATCATAGAAACTGTATTAAATAATATGTTCAATTTCAGATATTTGTGGCCTTCTGAATATAAAACAAATTATATTCCATAGAATTGTCTGATTGATTTCTATATACAATTGAAAACAGAATGCATGGCTTTTTCTGCTAATGAAAAGAAAATGAAAATTATTGCTGCATTTACCTGACGGCCTTGGTCATCCATTGGTATGCACTCAACAGCAATGAGTTTATCAACATCATCAGCTGTGACAACGTATTCCGGATTTGTAGCTCCTGGATAAAAAAATTTACCCCAAAAAAAAGTTAAGTTAACAAAAATAGAATACAGAAAAAGGGTCATATTTTTCATGTTTACCCTCGATGTACTGCCTGGTGCCATCCTGAAGATGGCGTACCCACTGCAATGCAAACAACATTGTCAACATGTGAAATATTAATCTTTGCATATAAAAGGAAAATTTTCACAAATGTTGATTTTTCATGAGTCCAAGAAATTTCACCTGAAACATACAAAGTGTAGTTCCTCGTACAGGAAATCCACATCCTAGAAGCTTTTCTCCTGGCGTTGCTTCACCAATTATCTGAAACCCATCAATTCCAGGCCCGTCTGAATTCAAATAAGTTATATTAGATGCTAATAAAGATCATAATTTTCCACATATAAAATGTCAATCACCTTCAAAACCTTGGGAGGGCATCTCATCAGGCTGATACAAGACATCGTTGGTCATATCCTCAGGCCCAATTCTTACAAAACCTCTATCAAATGCACCATCAGGATTAGGCCCAGGACCACCTCTGTAAGAATATGATTAACAGGTAAGTACGAAGTAAAGCCGTGCTAAACCTCTAATTATAATCAAATGAAAGCAATGTCTTCACACTAAATGAGGAAGTCACATTGCATTATACACAATAACTTAGAGAATAAATAAAAGGATATCATGATAAGTGAAAACTATACTGCCTTTGAATAAGGAAAAGTTGACATGCTGGATATAATTGCACTTGCAATCAAATTTAAATATTCATATTTGCAATATCAAAGACGTTGATCAGGCCATATTAATTACAAAACACACAGATGAATAGAGTCTAACTCACCACAGCAATTTGCTTAAATCAAATGTATAAAAAATATCATGGGAAAATGTCTCTACAGAGTGAATAAAGTCCTCGATAATTTAATCCTTCAACTAGCATATCTACATCCTTCATCACAGGAAATCATAGTTTGGGAGAGAAGCTACTCAAAATTATCATATGTAATCAATTCAAATAATAGGGAAAAATATTGGATAATATCTCTTGCAATTTAGAAACCACACAGCAAGGACAATAATGGTGGAATTGTACCCAAAAGAAAAGGCTATGGATATGTTTCATCACATCTCAAGAGTCGACAAAAAATGCCAATTAATATTGTTATCAAGAAAATCAGAACAGCCACACGAAAACTAGGTTAGTGGTTCAAACCTATCAAAATTGAACAAGAACTCCTGCGTAGAGCCAGTGCTCAATCGTTGTTGCCCCAGATCATTGAACATTAAATTTTTTGCAGTGTGATCACTATCATGCATGTATCTCAGCATATTCTCAGGGGGCATTTGATGTTGCTCATCTGGATACTGATTAGTAGGAGAAAAGCCGTGACTAGCCTGAGTGTGTAAAGAGAAATAAAAGGACTACTTAATACATAATGGACGCAATGAAGGAGAATCAAAGTTGATATAATAGAATAAGCAATAGGAAAAGATGGTAATCTGGTAGATTACATGCAAATAGTACCGTGGATCTATGAGGATTTTGATTGTTCAAAATGCCAGAATTGGGCCTATCTTTTTCATGAGATCCGCCTCCAGCATGAGTTCCGAGAACACCTGTCAACTCTCTAATTCTATCCTGCGATATACGTAAATCAATGAGACTATCTGCTCTCCAAACTAATGGCACCAATTATAATCCTAACAGTCTTATTAGTTGCCGAAAGATATAATGCCTCATTAAAGCAAAATTTTGATGCAAGAAACAGAAATCAGGTAAAGAGTTGTTGCCTGCATATAAACACACATCCCTACATAGCCACATCCAGAGTCCGTGAATCTGTTCTTACACGTATATGCATGTAGAATACGCAGCAACCTTGAAGTTTCAACAGTTACATAGAAGAGAATCCTTTAAACCTACATCCTTGCAAGTGCCTTTCATGTAGTTTCAAGAAGATAACAATTATTCTAACTCCTTAGTTTTCTATGTAACATATGCCCTATCGTCAAACAAAACTTAAATTTATAGCAAGCATAAAGACAGAATAAGTGCCTTTCCAGTCATTTTAAGAAGATATTCACCAATTATGCCAACTCCTTAGTTTTCTATGCAACATAAGACTTATCCATCATGTAGGATTAAATAATGGATTTATCATTTGAATTGAACTCAAATTTAGTGGTAGTGAGATCAGAACAAGTTGACCTTACAATTTTTGCTTGTGATAGATCAACACAAAAAGCTTCCCTATTGTCAAACAAAACTTAAATGTCCTTATTCTAGTTATCTGAATTTTTTATTTTTTTTTGAAGAATAGTTATCTGATTTTTTATATTGTTAAATAAATACATAAATGTTATAGAAAGCATCAAAACATGATCCTTCCAATATGCATTATGCATCTTTTTCCAACTACACATGATTCTGTAATGGATTATGCATGTTTTCCTTATTGCTGTGTTTGTTGTTGAACTCAAACATTATGAATTTGAGAGCTTGACATGGTCCTTGTTTCTAATATTAAAGCTTCAATTAATGAAAAATAAATAAAAATTGAAGAGAACATCAATCAAGCAATCTTTTCTTGCGCCAACTACCTTACTAAGAGTGTGCTTTGGTGCACCCAGCATGTACCTGATCAAATGTGCCTCCCCTAAAATGGTCCAAAGTACTTTTGTTGTCTAACATAAGGCACACACCTAAACAACATTCTCCTTCCCATATAATATATGTCTATAAGACTACGGACACAAATAAAATTAATGGTTTATCATCCACAAATCTAGATTTCTCTGACCCAGACCTTAACATTCTGTCGAATGCGATTTTTTACATGAAGTTTCTCTTCTATAGATGCAGGTTATGAGAATAAAATCTGGGAGCTACAAATAATAAAAAATACAGGCAATATGAGGATAGTACACTTACATGTGAAGTTCTGATCTTCCATTCTAACTGATCATGTAGGTGCTGCAAATATATACAAGATTTCTTAGTTGTCAAAACCTTTTACTCAAAATGAAGAATACAATCTATTAAATAAAGCACAATCTTAAATGGTCCAACAAAACTAAAAGGAACTCCTCAATGGACTGAAAATTATAGTTGTGTACAAATCACACTTGGAGAGGAAAAGAACAACATCAGCATATGAGCAACAGGTAAACTATAGTCCTGATAACATGGTCTTAAGTATGCAAAGAACACATAATTCCCTTCAAAGCCTCATTATATGAAACTCCATTCTATTCATATGCCCAATTCCTATAATTCATATGTTTTTCAAAGCTATGTCTGCAGTATAAATGATTAATGTTAGCTGAACTGTCCTTATGATTTCAAAAGATGTAACGATTATGTACTAAATAAGCCTATAATAGCATTTAAGCTGTACATGTCGTAAATAGGGTCTTGGTGGTTTTGTTTTATACCTTGTACTACAATGCAATGCAATCAGACCATGCTTGTTTCATTGACAGATACCCGTTAAATCATCAAAAAGATACAAGGTATATAGGAGGGTAAATTGATGGAAGAAGGCAAAGGATGTTCATAAACTGAAAATAATCGTAGGAGGCCATAACTCGTACAAAAATCATATGAGAACCTTGGCGAGACTATAAATGGTGAGCACCAGCAAATTTTTCATTAAGTATATGGGCAAAGTTCTGTGGCCTGTGCAAGTACCAGCTTGTCCTGATTTTGCTACATGCTTCTCACTCTTAAAATTTTAATGGGGAGAAGTCAGATAGGATGCACAATAGTGAGTGCTTGACATTACAATTTCTTTTAATGTGGCTTGTGCATAAGCCTCAGGTCCTGTGATGGGATAAGTCAAAACAAAATTTTACCAAGAATCAAGGGAAGCCCCAAATTGATATCTCATATGGCCACATCAGTGTTATTGAAACCCAATGACCATAAGCATCTAGTTGTCAAACAAAGAAAACCAACATGTTATCAAGTTCATACCTTCACACTGCTGGTAATGGTAGACGCATTTACAACGTGGGGCCAAAGACCATGTTCAGCCAACAGCCCAAGCAAGGATGACATGAAAATATATCTCTCATCCTCTGCAGTCTGAGAAAAGTGATACCCTTAAAAACTTCCTTTTATACGAAGAGGGAGAGAAAATAGTAATGGAAGACAACAAGAACATTGCAAAATACAAACACCCACAAGAAACATACTAAATGGTTAAATTATCCTTTGAAACTAAGAATTTTTGACAAAATGGATTTATATCTTGATTCTTCCAAGATACCCTAAGTGCATACAGGCATAACACCTTATACCCGTTTAGGAGAACAGTTAGAAAATCACCAAGCTGGCTTGGTGTCCAACTGGAAAGTTGTTCAATATATACCAGTTAGAAGATTGTATGACCAGCCTCTCTGATGGGTAGCACAAGCCAGCAAATGGTAATTACAATGAAATGGCACTACATTAAGAATAACTACTTTTTTCACAAACTATATTACACACATTTCTCTAGCCATCGATGTGATGATAACAATAAAATTGGTTTTATTCCAGTGGGGAAGTGTAACCTGTCCTCTAATTTGTGAATTTACTTGTAGCAGTGAATAGTAATGAAAACGGGGATATACAAAGGTGATCATGCAAAAGTGACACTAATCCCCCCCCCTCCTTCCCCCAAATGACATCCAGTTCGCTATGTTGTTTGATGTCATAGAAAGATTTCTCTTCATCAAATTTATACACATCTAAAATATAAGGTATAAAAAGTGCAAGGACAAGATGAATCTAGGAGCCATGCCAAACAATGGATCCTAAAGGTTGATACATTCTTTTAGAAAAAAGGAACAACACTAATTATCTCAATGTCTTAAAAGAATTAACCATAAGAAAATCATGAGACAAAATCTAGCTCTTCCAAATAAAACCTACACTACTTAGAGAAAACCTCTGGTTGTAATTAAGTTCTAAGAATCGTTCCTAACAAAAGCTTTTGTTCTAAAAGAATCAATGAAATTAGTGTGGGTGGCGTTGATATTAAATTCATGACTTTGAGGATCCAATGAGAATTCTCTAAGAATCAGATTCAGTAAAGAAACTTTTGCCGGGAGGGGGGAGAAGTTCAATAAAATTTTCACAAATTTTGGCAAACCAAAAAGTAAAGTGGTAGCACTCAAAAAGAGACAGAAAGCTGTGAGGGAAAATAGTTACATTTAAAAAGTAGAATGCGTCGATGAAAAATAGGAAATTAAAATTATTTTTTTTTAAATGATGAGCAACCAACAGAATGTATATGTTGTATTTTTTTTCTTTTTTGAGATAAAGAAAATTGTAATTGTTAAGAATTCATACCTTTCTAAGACATTATATTTTCCTTTGCTAAGCTATTAGACTTACTATCGCTCTATTGTATATTTATATTTGTTATTGCTAGGATTTTTAGAATAAACACTTTATAAAATGAAAAAACTCCACAGAACTTAAATACTGGGGAAATGTCAAATAATATGCTTTGAGGCGATGAACATGGTAAGCCAAGTATCAGTTGCATCAGCAGGTGCTTGATTTGTTTAAGAGAGCTCCTCATCCCCAATTTGTCGAATTGGCTTCTTTATCTTTTGAGCTTTGGTCAAAAGATAACCACCAAATAAACATACAGAATTATCAGGGAAATAAATTATGTATAAATACAACTATTCCTAGTATATCATGTTCTTTAAGCTCTTTTTATCCTTAAGCTTGCCTGTATATTTACCCATTATTTGAATCCTAAATACTTGGTCCATACCATGTAATTGTGCATCACTCCAAATTATAGAAGGGGAATCTGACCCCATTCTTAATTTTGTCAATTGTCATTTACACATGGACTTAGGATTAAATAACAACTAGGACTGATAGAAAGAGAGCTTATAAATTGTTTCTCTTCTTTTAAATATGTAGTGATTGAAACAATTCCAATTGACGGATCAACTATGTTGCTAAGCATATTGAGTAAACAACATTTTGGATTTATTGAGTTTATCATCGCAGCTAGAACAGGTCCTTTAGCCTAATCAATATTATTAGAGCATATTTAGTTCATTATATTCTAACTTGAACCTAGAAAATTATCATCTATGAGGAAAGTTTTTGATGCTCCATAAAACTTTACCGAATTGCAGAATAAGGCTTCAGTAGTTTAAGCTTAGATAGCTTCAGCAAAGATGTCAAATATTATTATAAAAGAAAACATATTTTATTTTCAGAAATACACTATGTTTTACCTTTAACTCATGAGTCAACTTTAAATTTTCTTCAAGGTCACCTTTTCTGCGAGCCAATTCGTTTGAGGCAGAAGTGATGGATTCGTTTTGCTTTTCATGAATTGCCTGCCACGCAAAATGATCTTACATCAGTTCATGTGTAAAATAACATACTTGTCAATCCATAACAATAAACAAAGAATTAATGCATGAAATGTGGGGAGTATAATGTACCATCCGCAAATCAGAGAATTTCCTCTCCAGCGTGCATTTCTCATTCAGCAGCTGCAATTCCTGAGGCCATACTGATTAATATGATTCTTTGTATGTCAATCAGAAATGATAGAGGTTAAATGACTATCAAATTACTTGGAAGAATTTTACTTCCAAAAGGAAATAGAAATTAATCTACATGCAAGCAATAGCCTTTAGAAATTTTAAACCTTCACACATGCAACGGCAATTTGTTCACGAAGACGTTGAATCTCCTCCTTCTGAGCACTAACTCGCAAATGAAGTTCCTATTCATAAAATTTATGTGAGGGAACCACACAAAGCCTCATCCTGATTCTTGAATCCAGCATTGGCATGTTCAGAAAGTTCTAGTACCTTGGCCTCCGGACCTTGAAAATCGAAATTTCCATCTTTTAATTTACTTGGAGCAAGATGTGTTTCAGACATGTGCCTGCTTAGCAATACAATAATTGAGATGATAACAAAACTATAATACTTTAGGTAGAATAGTCATAGAAGATTGTTAAGTGAAAGAAAAAAATGGACCTAGTTGAGGAACAACCTTTTTAAAAATTCAGAGCCTTGTGCTTTAAACCCATCACCGTTGATCCCATGCATGGAGTGCTCACTGGAGGCCATCACATTGTTAGTATAGCTACTCTTCAAAATAGGCTTTGATTGCACGAAAGCTAGTATTTTTCCATCATCACTAACAAAAACCCACACTGTACCTCTTTTTATTTTCCTGTTCCATATTTCATTGTCCAGAATGTAAAAAAAGTGTGCATGATAAGAATACGACTTCCAGAGCTGCAAGACAATTAATATGAAATAAAATAGTCAGAACTGGACCCAAGGTATGGTTATGGTGATACAATGCTTTTATGAGGAGAACAAATCCAGATCCAATACCCAGAAAAGTGATATTGGACCATATAACAATTTTCTTCTTTTATTTTCCTTTTCTTAACAAGAGTTCATCCGTTCATTTCAACATTTTCTAGGAGGGAAAAAAAGAATTTATCAACATCCATTCAATATGCAGACCTATGAATGATCTCAAATTAGTAAGGTCTATCAAGTATAAATGATCATATACATGAATTACAAAAGATCCGATTAAACAGGACCACTCCAATTTCCAAATAGCACACTGAACTAGTTGATTGTAGTGTGCAGAACAAATGATCCCACTGTTCAAAGGGCAACAAATCCTTCGAAATTCAATCTCGTAACAGTAATTTCCATTTCAAAACTGTACAAAGAATCTTGTTTTTTCCTATTTCTACACATGGCAGACTTGGCAAACAAAGTGCCTGACCGTAAAGATTAAAATCCAGAAACTAATGAATCCCAAAACCGCGGTAACAACAATACAGTATAACCATCTATCCCAACAAAGTGAAGGGTACACCCCAAAATAAACCGAAAGAAAACTGAATTTTCTCAAATTTTTTTCTCAGAAACATATATCAAAAGTAAGCTTCATTAACATCTCATAACTCAAAACTTTTAGCCTTGTTTAATTCCTATAAGAGCCTTTAAAGAAAAGGTCTTCTGGGAAAAAAGCAAAAATAACTAAAAACTAGCAAAAATTCATATAGCTATATAAGAATCAGTCCAATAATGTTGGATCCAGACAAGAATTTGAAAAAGAATGAAAAAAGGGGAAAGATTTAATCATATTAACCTGTGCTGGGATTGAATGATTTGGTTTGAGTCTGCCCCCAATTAGAATGATAAAGAAACCATTGGATTTTTGTGAGGAATTGAAAAGGAAAATGTTCTGGGTTTTTCTTATGAGAACAAGAACGGGTTTTTTACATGGGAAAATAATAGGATTTTGTTGTACGGAGGTGGTTAATGTTGCTGGTCGTTGGACTTTTCTTTCTTTCTTCTTTTTTTGTATATGCGAAAATAAGAAGTTTTGAATTGCATAAATGGGACCGACCAGCTGAGCAAAGTCTTTAAACTTTAGGCAAACTATACAAATAGTAACTAAAAGGGATTATGCTAAAAAATACTTTAACATTTAACTGATTAATTATTTTGGTTCTTTTTTTGAAATATTTTAATCTAAATTTTTATTTTTGGTTAAAATAGTTTATTTGTAGATAAAAATTATTAGTCAATTAATAATAAATGACTTGAAATGACGTGATAAATAGTGCATGCTAGCATAGCAGTGTCATATAGACAAAAATACTGACTTGACAAAATAACAAATCAGTCAAAAATAATTTTATAAAAAAATAATGTTTAAGTATTATTATATCAAGTCATATTCAAGTTGTTTATCGTAAGTTGACTAACATTTTTCATTTACGGGTGGGTCATTTTGACCCAAAATAAAACGTTAAGGGTTAAATTGCTTCAAAATAAATGGGCCAAAATGACTATCCAATAAACATTATGGAAATATTTTGACATTATACCTAATTAAAATAAGTAAAAAAAAACTTTTACATCACTTAAGTTTTGAAAATTAAATTTGTTGAACTGTTGCAAAATAGCCAAGGGACTACATGTCATAAAATAGTTAAAAACTTTGATATGTTTAAAGATATTTTGTAGCAGTTTGATAAGTTTTAATGACCATTTTATAATATTTTAATAAAGTTCAGTAATCATTTTATAATTGTTCATAAGTTTAATGATCATTTTCTAAGCTCTGAAATTTCAGTGGCCAAAAAAATATTTTTACTTAAATTAGTGACCATTTATGCACTTTACCCTTAAGAAATAAATAAATAAACAAAAATGTTTTTTAATTAAATTAAAACACTCTGATCTTCTACACGTGGGTGGAGAAAAACTACGAACTAAAAATATATATTTTAGTTTGAAAGAGAGAAAATGTTTAATATTCCATAAGACTTTAGTATTTTGATGCCAAAACAATTTCTTGTAAAAGAAAAACAATCATATTTAAATGTAGGAAGGTAGGACTGTTAACTGTTTATATTAACAGCTAAAATATTTAAATATTGTCATTTACACATACACACCGTTACATACAATTAACGATCACGTTAGTACAACTCGATAAAAATTAAAATTAATCAATTCACACATTTAGAAAACTGTTTAAAAACATTTTGGTGAAAAATTAATAAATAATTAATTGCACAACACGTCCCTAAACTACAACTTTTATTTTAAATTAGGCTATAAACTTTTAAATATTTCAATTTCATCCCTAGTTATGACTTTCATTCTATATTGGTCCCAAACTTTTGAGAGTTTTATTTTCATCCCAAAAAATGACCCTTATTCTAAATTGGTCCCCCAAACTTTTTGAATAGTCCAATTTCATCCCAAATTGTCATTTATTACCCATCATATTATTACATAATATACATAAAGTGTTTCATGACAATTACTAATTTTTATAACGGTTTTATTAACATAAGATATAATTAGAATGAGAAACATAGCTTGAAGATGAAACTGGAATGCTCAAAAGTTTAGGGACTAATTTAAAATTAAAACTATAGTTTGAAGATGAAATTAAAATATTTAAAAATTTAAAGATTAATTTAAAATAAATTCATAGTTTTAAGGACGTGTGGTACAATTAACATTTACAAGTTTACAGACAAAAATACTCCTCAAACTTTTTACAAACTACGAAATAGGCCTAAATTTCTTCGTCAGGAGCTGGAATTTCAGGGACAATGACAAGACTTGTGGCATTAAAGGCGGAAAGCAAGTTAGCAATAGCAAAATAAATATGACAGCAACAGTAAAATTATTATTTTATTCTCAACATAAACTTATTTAAATTCATCTATATATTGTAGGTATTTTCGTATGTATAATATAATGGCTAAAAGGGTATTTTTGTCCCTGAGTTCGACATGAAAAATTAATTTCTCTTCTTGCCGAAAAACATATCTAATGTGACCCTCCAGTTGACAAATCGATCAAAGTGACCATTTGACCAGTGATGATGTGGCAGTCCACGATACTGACAGGACAGTACACGTGAGATGATGACGTGACAGAGGAGACTGAATTGATTATTTTAACCGAATTTGATGGCATAATTGATTTTTTTTACCGAATTCATGGCCATAAACTGAATTTAATTAAAAATTCGATAACTTACTTAATATTTAAGCTAAAAAATATTAATATTTAAATATTCATAAAATATTAAAAAATAGAAACACTATAATGAATTAAAAAAAAAGTTAAAACGTTAAAATAAAAAATATCTAAAGTTATAAATATATAAAAAATTACAATTTAAAAATATTTTCAAACCATCGGAACAGTCTTCGACTGTTCCTCGTTATGCTAAGCGTACTAATGTTCCTTGAATATATTTTCAATTGAAACATTCGTGTATTAGAGTAGTAATAAAACCAAAATTTTCTTTCACTTTTTTCTAAATCAAATATTAGTGAGCATCAATTTGATGTAAAAAAGCGAATGAAAAATTGAGCTTTATTGTTACTCTAATATAAGATTGATTCCACTGAAAATTTGTTTAACGATAGTAATACTCAGACTGACGAAGTCGAAGACTTTTTCGATGAAAGTGTTCAAATTTTTAATACTTTATAAACTTTTTTTATTAAGTTTTTATATGTAAATTTTATCATTTTATAATTTCTAATACATTTCAATTTTTATATAATTTTTATTTTTAATAATTTTTTGAATATTTTATTAATTTTATTAACTTATATGGATTTTATAAAAAATAAAGAATTTTTGGATTTTTGTAAAAGTCCTCAATTTGCTTATTTTTAAAATTAGCAGGGACCTAAAGGATATTTACACTAATTTTTTAATCATTTTTTCATATATTCCATTTGTAAGAGTTCATCTTGAAAAACCAAATTATTTATCCAATTTTATTCAAAAAAAAACTAAATAAATCGATTACATTAACTTGAAATTTAAACAAACTATTTATCTAGTTTTAATATTTTTAAATTTTTAATAATTTCTTAAATTCTTATTTTTTAACTTAAATATTAAATAAATTATCAAACTTTTAATTAAAATCAATTATGCCACTGAACTCGGGAAAAAAATCAATTATGCCCTCGAATTCGGTTAAAATAATCAATTCAACCTCCTCTCCACGTCATCATCTCACTTGTACTATCACGTCAGCATCGTGGACCACCACATCAGCATCATGGACCACCATGTCATCATTGTTAACTGTCACGTTAGCACCGTAACAATAAGCTTTAGTCAAAGGGTTAATTTGATCAATTTTGCGAACTGGAGGGCCACATTGGATGTGTTTTTTGGCGAGGGGTAAAATTATTTTTTTGGGTCGAACTCAGGGGCAAAAGTACCCATTTAGCCTAATATAATATATTAACATTAAATTATGAATATTTTTCTCTTGTTGATGTTATAAAATGTCAAATTTTAAGAACCCAGCAAGTGTCTAAGTAGAAAAGTGGATGATGTTCATCTTAGGAGACACGAGTTCAAATCGCTTTGTCTACAATGTGTATGTGCATTGTCAAAGGATTAAGAATATGTATGAACATATACTATCTTGTAATCACCTTTAGACTATTAAAAAAATGAAAAATTTTAATTATCAACTCTTTATTTGATATATTTACCAAAGTATTTTATCCATTGAATTTTGGGTTAAGTAATGAGTTTTTTTTATTAAGTTATTTTACAATAATATTCTCAATGCAAATGTCAATATTTTAACTAACTCAAAGGCTAAAGCAAAATGAGCATCCATGGTCTCTAGGCCAATTAGTGGATCTCTAAGTAATAGGGTTTTTTGTTATAATTTTTTATAAAATTAAAATCATAATTAATGTACTAATAAATTATTCATTAGAGTATGCATAATAAGAAAATTTTTGACATAACCATCGTTATCTGACTTATTAGACGATTAATTTAGTTTGGGTATAGTAGAAATTCACCATAGGGACATCCATCTTGATTCTAATTTACTTAAGGACCTTATGACTTTACTTAAGGGCTAACACCTCATCTTGCTAAATTAACCAATAGTTAATAAATATTTTATTTTTAATTAGTCTTAAACTTTATTTGAAAAAGAGAAATAAATTGATTAAAATAATAAAAGACAAATTGGACTAAAATCTAAAATTACACTCATAATCATAGATTACCTCTGGAATGAAATGTTATGAGATTACATCTTGCTCGTAATTATTAAATTACGGCTTGCTCATAATGTTCGCGAAGCTCACATTGAAACCTAAAATTACGGATTGTGATCTTAAATGACACGAATCAAAGGTCCCTTAACAAATAATAAGATTAAAGTCGTGAGAATTTTAAAATTTTAAGTTTAAAACTTACCGTTAGATATTATATGTTGATTTAAGTAGGAGTAGACTCATATGAGACAGTTGTCCTCGCTAAAAATTTAAAATTTATATATAATTTAGAATTTTTAAAAAAATAGTGACAAATCTACAACATGAATGGGATGGGCTATTGCCCCCGGCACAGGGAATTTTTTTTTACCTTTGATTCTTTGTATTTTTTTTTTGAAAAATTATGAATTTTCCCCCTTTAAAATTTTATGTTTTGCCCCCCACTCTTAAATTTCGGTTCCGTCCTTGTGTATTTTCTATTGAAAATCTATTTTCGTTTCCTGAAATTTTATAAGTTCGCCCCCTTAAGATTTTATAAGGTCACCCCCTAACATAAAATTTTGCTTCTGTCCCTAAATTTAAGTCCAAATTTATTTAGCTCTTACAAATAACCACTTATATATGGAGTAGTTGCAGCACTATTATTGTTGTGTTATTATTTCAAGAAATATTGCATTTTGTTTTTTTTTTCTATCATATCAATGGAGTAACCAATGAGATTTGTTGACGTTACATGCATTCTAAACTGAAATTTACATGACTACATGCCAACTTCACCTTTATTTTACCTAAATTCGTTAGGACTACATGACGACTTCATATTTTTTGTTGAAGTCAGTATGACTGCAGGGCGATTCCTACTTTTACTATAACAAATGTGATAGATCACAAAATTAAAAAAAATTATAAAATATATTTTTCAACAACAATATGTAAAAAAAATTAACCACCTATTCGGACAAGGCATTAAATAGGTGCATACAAATACAAATAAATGGATGGTGAGTTAAAGGCATTGCTGAATTGTGCAGATTGACAGAGGAGAAGGTATCCTTTCCCGGATTTAAAAACAGTTGTTGGGTTCATTGTATTTGCCCAACTACTACCAAGTACTAAACACACCGTAGGAATATTGCATTTTTTTTTTTTGTGGTCGTTTGGATTTGACGTTTGGCCTGCTCATTGAGGTGTTTTGATTCCCACAACAAAGGAATCCAGTCTAGAGGTTCTAATCCCAGGCGAGCCTTAATCTTTCTTCTTTGGAAAGAGAAAATGAAGATCTTTTTATTTTGTTTCTTCCTCTTGTAGATTGCTGTTTGTTGTGTCTTCCCTCTATTGGGCAAATTATTTGCTTAACATCAATCTCTTAGTTGTATTAGTCAGTGGTTGTTTATGAATAATTTATTTGATGAATAACTAATCTCATACACACTTTTTATTGGTTTTAACAAGATACATCAATTATAAAAAAAATAATGTAAGCAAAGAACTCTACTCATAATAATTGAACTCCAAATTTAATTTATCAAACAAATCTAAATTATAATCTCAATGTATAAACTCTTAAACTAAATCCATCAAAATTCTAAGCTGCCCTTTGCATCACAAACATCAAAACAGCAGCAGCAGCAGGAAGAAGAAGAAGAAGAAGAAGAAGAAGAAGAAGAAGAAGAAGAAGAATGAAGCAAATAGAAATTCCTCACTCCGTCATGGAAGTTTACAAAGAAGAAAAAATATCCAAGTCCTGTCCACACTCGATATAAGAGAACTCGTGAAAAATTAGGGATCGTAATGGGAGAGAGTTTTTATCAATCTGATTTTTTTTAACAAAATTTGATTTCAATCCGACTCGAATGTAAATATAATTTTAATTGTTTAGAAATAAATTGAAAATTTCATTGAAAAATTGATTCCAATTAGAGATGGGCACGGGTCTGGTCAGATTTTTGGCCCACCCAAAACGACCTAAAAATATACACCCTAAACCCAAACTCGACCTCACACTTGAAAAAACCCGGCCCGACCCAAAAATTATATAATTAAACCCAACCTGAGCTATTAAAAATTAAATTTTAGGGATCTAATTATAAAAAAATTAATTTTATTGACCTAATTGTAAAAAAAATATAAATAGGGAGTATTACTGCGAATATCCATAAAAATATAAAAAAATTACACTACTAGTCCCGGGTCAAGTCAGATATTTTTTACCTGAACCCAAATTTTCTAAAAAAATATGACCCGACCAGGTCGTGTAAAATTCTCATCCCTAATTCCAATTCTGTTTAACATAACTTTTATTTTTTCACTTTTTTAAAATAATAAAAAAATAACTAAATAAAATGCTAATTTATTTGAGTTAGTAATTGTAGTCACGTAATTTTATCTGACCCCCGTTTTATTTTTTTCGTGTATATATGTATGACTATTATTAAACCCAAAAAGTAAAAGATATAAAAAGAGTCAATTAAAAATAAAAAAAGAGAGTCCATTAAACAAGAGTCCATATACATAAATAAAGGCCCATGCGGCCCATTTTGTTATATATATTATTTTATTTTTATTTTTTATTATATTATATTATTATTAATGTATTTTATTTATTATTGCAAATCACATAAGATCCTAATTACATCAGATATGGGAAGATTGCAAAAGATCATGTTTAACAAGTATGGAAAGTCAAGCTATGTGCAAGAAATTCTAATTGCGGACTCATGGCAAATTTTCGATAGGATCTGAGCATTTTTGGGTCAGGATGTCTTCTTACGTATTGACTGTATTTCTGTTACATTTCCAACACATCTTGAAATGCATCAATCGGACGTCGGGAGCTCGAGATATGCTCATTTTACTGAAGACATCGCACGCAAAAAATTGAATACAGGTTCAATACAAGAATTCAATTTAATTACGAATTTTTAATTATTTTATTAAATATTTGTAATTAAATTTAAATTTAGACACTTTTTTATTTATTTTAACTCATTTAGGGTTATATTGAAGATAAAGAAGGTGGTTTGATGCCCAAGTAAAGGCATTATTCTCTTTCCAAATATATTTAGCATAAATAGAAAATATACTTTTAAAGTTTTTGGTTTTAAGGTTTCTTTAAGTATATAAATAGACTCCATTCTATTATAATTGACACATTACATAATACGAAGAACACATGTACAACTCAGAATTTGAGAGAAAATAAAAGGCAAGAGGCAATCCAATTTGTTGGAGGTATATTATATAGTTTTTTATTTTTTTATCATTCTGCCAACATGTTGAATCATGAAAAGGAGTAAGGACGTGGTTTTACTATTTGAATCACTAGAGGAGTCATCATTGGAGATCACCGAACTAGCCACCATCGTTCGGATTGAGAAGCGCAATAGCATGAGCCAAAAGTGACCACGGACGAGCAGCCGTCAGCGTCAATTCCCAATGGCCGGAGCGATGGTACGCGGCAGCGTTGGACTAGAATCCGAGAATCACGTCATTTCTGATTTTGGGGGGCTATTATATTTGATCCGCAAGTCGATCCACACCCGTAGTAGACACACGCCCTACTTTCACCAAGCTTGCACCACGACACCTCTGTTTGTATTTCTCTCGCTTCAGTCCTCTTTTTATTTCAATTTTGCTTTCTGTTTTTATTTTATTTCATACAATTTACCCCTTTTATTTAATTAATGTTTCTTTTCTAATTTAATTTGATTATTAATTATTTTATTCAATCTAATAATTTTAGGGACAATACTAGTTTTATAATAATAGTCCCTTAGTGTAGTCTTTCCTAAAATAATAAAAAACTCTTTATTAGGTAAATTAATTTAACTATTAGGTTAGATTTTCCTTAACTTGATAACCAATAGGTCTTTAGAAATCCTTAATCTTGAATTTATGCGAGTTTTCTCAATAATATAGTATAGTAATCAATGCCATAAGATTATATACCTCAAAAAAGCATAATGCCTTAATCTTCTGTCCTTAGATGCTTTTTTGTCCTTTCTCAGTTGGGCTTTTGACTAGTGATTCCCTTGTCCGCTCGTTAGAGGTCTTTCTTTCCGATAATTTGATTTCTTTCATTTAGAGGTCTTTCTTTCCCAATCGGCCACCTCCAAAGCCCCTATTTTTCGGTGTATGCTTTTCTCATCGAAAGGATCTGATTTGACTTTCCTTCCATTGGTTTTTTTTGTCGATTTAGGGATTAATCAAGGGATGGATGTTTGGCCTTGGTGTAGACTTTGTTTCCCTTGTTTGATTTTTCATGTTGCTTTGATTTTTTCTTCTCTGTCCTGTACCGTGTTTAACGATAAGGTAGATGGATGTTTCAAGGGAAGATCAAATCTGTTACAAGCTTGTTCCCTTGCAGCTGTTGCTTTAGTGGTTCTCTGCTCATTCAATTTTGTGTTTTTCTCGGTTAACTGCCTACTGACTAGGTCCTCATCGATTCTCGAGGGGGAGGCCTTACTCCGACCTTGGAGCTCTCGTAGGAGAGGTTTTTTTGATAAAGAAGATCGTAAGCTCATCGATAAGCAGTAGAAACCGTTTTAATTAAAGGGGGATTTTCCTCTTTAATGTAATTCTAATTTCATAATTTTTGTTTGGCCGGTTGACTTTACTGGGCTTTGTCTGGTTTTCCTTTTACGTTTTGGAAGGGTGTTGGATTTCTTGCTCTATTTTGTTCGTTTGGAATTCTGTTTGATGAAATGAAATTATATTTGAACAAAAACAAAAAAGAAGGGACAAGGGGTAGTTGAACATTTCAACTCAGCAAAGTTAATGGCCCAAACAAAACCCAGGAAACTCCAAGTAGAGGACTAAAGCAAAACGCGTTGAAAAGTCTTATTGTGACAAATCATTTGGGTCTCGAGCTCACTTTAGTTATCAATGGATTATTTTTCTAAAAAAATTAAATTAAAATTTTTGTTGAAGGAAGTTATGTAATTAATTAATGGAGTTAGTTACAACAGTTGGTAGTTAACTTTTTGTTCAATTCCTTATTTAAAAAATAGAAAATTTGTTCTTAATAGGTATTAAATTCACATAATTAGCTGTTATACAAATGTACTGTTTGCTAGTTAAAAATTGAATTCAAAAGAAATGACAATTTACTTCTCATTATAGTTGTATCTATATATTTTTTAAATTTTTTGTTACAAACATGTCACTAAATCGTTAAAATCGAAATATTGTTATTACAAAAATAATTTATCCCCAAAATTAATACCTTCTACCCATTTGGTTATAATAAAAAAATCAAGTTTAATCCTTCGTACTTAAAAATTCTACACTGCACCTTTTTAAATACACCCTTTGACCACTTTTTCGCACTCTCTGCTAGTGTCATTCAGCTTTATAACTAACATAGGGTATAACTCGACAAAAAATAATTATTTTATTACTACATAGCTGATAGACTATGGATCATACTCGTTATAATCGTATCATCATCTTCCTGTAGACATAGTCATTGCACTAATGAAATTTTTAAATATGAAAATTTTAAAACAATGTAAGACCTACGTACATTGAAAATGGCGCGGTCACACCTATACTCGAAGGTTTCACATTGGGGGTTATAATTAGGGGTGTTCGTGACTAATCAATATACTACGATGGTTAATCTGTAGATTTTGTTTTTAGTGTAATTAGATGATAATATCTAAAGATAATGTGTTCATCTCATTATGGTTAAGCAAAATACTACAACGGTTATCGAGGAACACCCCTAATTATTACATTGGAGCTTTTATCCGGGAAAAATGCTGCAAGTGCTGAAATGAACAGTGAAGGTGAAGAGCTGTTACCTGCATCTATCAAAGCAGAGCTTGAAGGGGATAATGTGAGACAGAAGCTCAAGAACTTCACTGATCCTTCTCTTAGGCCTGAATATCCACCCAGATTTGGCTTTCCCAACGGCTGAACCGGCTAAAATCTGTGTGGCTTGCGATCTCAATGCTCGTCTTTCCATGTCTGAAGTTTTGGTAACCTTATCTAAGATTCGATCTTCTTCATTGGATTGGGATCGTTCTTATGAGTTTGAACGATGCTATTACATGTATCAAATGTCTAAGCACCAAAAGAATAAGGAAATGTGGTCACATTTTTCCTACCATAGTATAAATTAAGAGTTTTCATATGAAGATCATAATGCTGTATATTATCACAAATTAATGATTCTTCAACAGAAGTTTCATACTTCTGATAGCTAAGCCAACTTGAAAGACATTCTATACAAACCGAGATCTAATCTCACATGGATGGTAATTTGACAGAAAAGATAAAATGCTCGACTAAACCTCTTCGCGCGAAGTCTGAAACCAAACAACTGCAAGGGTCACAAGGGATGCGTAAATCGAATTGGGTAACTTCTGCACCACTTTCCCAACACCAGGAACACCCTCAGTAGCCTTCTTTGTCGCCATGGCAACAGTTGGAGCAACAACCAAAGTGACAATCAGCCCCTGACTAACAACAATCAACGTGTCGGTTGTGAGCCGTTGAATAAATTCCACAAATTCTTCATGATCAAGTTCTCCATCAAGGTTGAAATCACACTCCTGCAAAGGAAACAAATCAACTGTTACATACCATTAACCATCACTATATTATGTTCTTGAGTGAAGCATTTTAGAGAAAGGAAAAGATACAAATATAGAGAAAAGGAAGGCCCTTTGACTCTGCAAATAAGCCCTTTTAAACTGCAAGAACTTCCTTGTACCAAAAGCATTCAAATCGGTAACCTAAGTCCTCCGACACCTTGTAGACCAACCAAGTACATATATCCATCATTTAAGCATATTCATATCTTCAATGCAGTAAAGTATATCCTCAAATGCAGTCTTTATCGTCGCTGCATCAAATTTCGGGATTACCTGCATCATTGATCTGACTTGCTCTTTAGAAGGCGGATCGAAGTGTGGTCCGGGCAAATGCTTATTAATATCACTACAGAAGAAATAACCAACGATCATTTAGCTCCTACAAGGTAACAATCTTCCATTGCAGGACCAAATAATATGAAAATCATTTCAACTAAAAAAAAAAAGAACTGTTGAGCTGAACTCCTCACTTGTAAACAAGCAGGACAGCAATATACAGATTTTCGAAAGTTAAAGTAGGTCCTGATTGAACTTTGATACGCTCATAAACCTTGTCGCTAATTTTCCTAATCTGTTCCTTTTTCCATTCCTTCCCTGTACAAAAGTGTTGAACAATCAATACATATAATGATATAAAATAATATAATTACAACCAAAAAAAAAAATTGCAAGGTTACTTGTACAGTTCTCAAAAAGCCAAATAGTAACACAAAGTATGTTTATCAGAGAATACCAAATCTCACTACACACACAGATTTTAGCTCAACTATCAAGGAAAAACAAGAAGCCATGAAAACACAGTTGTTCAAAGTCATTAGTTAATTTGGCAGCAACAAACAATTCCAGTCAACATGGTCACCTACAGCATCGTATTCTGAATACCCATTTCTTCAAAATGATAATTAAAGCTTAGTTTTTTTTTGGAGAAATTCAAAGTTTAGCTTTCTATGCATAACAAAAAGTACCCTTTATGATTCACATGATGAAAAGAACAACTACAGGGTGTCAAGGATCAGAAACTTTAGTATTATGAATTTTCAAGGAAAATTTTTAGAAAGAAATCAAAAGAATTGCTCAAAAGGGTACCGTGGAATTTGTCTAAGACTTGTCCCATGGCTTCAGAGTCCAGAAAATGGCAGATTTGAAGGTGGTGGTGGGTAAAACATTGCAGCGGAAAATGGAAATAAAGAAGATAGAGAGGATGTTTTGATACGGTGTCGTTTGAGCGGTGAGACTTTCATAGGAGCGACGTGGCACATAGAAAGTGAAGGATATTAATGTATCCATGATAAAGCCTACTATAGGCCACAGAAAAAATCGAGGAATCGAAAATCTAAAGGAAAACTACATAAATAGTCCCTTAATTATATGGATGTTTTTTTGTTGAATCTTCTTACTATGAAAAGTTATAAAATGATCTCTTAATCTAAAAAATAACAAGTTAAACTGTTGTCATTAAAAATATAACAACTGGTGATGTAATAGTTAACAAAAATTAAAAAAATAATACATTTAGCCCTTAATATTTTTACATTCAATTAATTTAGCCATAATTAAAAAAGATTAATAAATTTAATCCTCTTTATTTACGCATTCTATCAATTTAACTCTTTTTATTTAACCGTCCACTCCGACACAGTCTCTCTGCTCTGATGATTCTTTGTCTAACTTTTATTTCGTCCGACTACCTTTTCGTTCTACTTTCCTCGCTAATCCGACTACCTCATACCCTTTGGAAGGATCGTCGGACGAAACAAAAGCCGGGCAAAGGATTGTCGGAGCAGGGAGGCGATGCAAGAGTGGAGTGTTAAATAAAAATGGTTAAATTGATAGAATAAGTAAATGAAGAGGATTGAATTTATTATTTTTTTTAAATAGGACTAAATTGATTAAATGTGTAAATATGAAATACTAAATGTGTGTTATGCCAATTTTTATTAACTGCGACATCATCAATAGTTAAAAAATAACTTGTTACTTTTTAAGTTGAGAGATCATTTTGTAACTTTTCATAACCAAGAGACTAAAAGAATCCTATAATTGGAGTTGGGGGACCTTACCCAAAATTTAATTGAGGGTAATATTTAAATAGCTTGTGGTTATTAATTTTAAAATAAATTATATAATTGGTCATTTAATTGTAGAAAAAATATTTTGATAATCGGAAAATAATTGTTTTGTAAACATGTTACTAAAGTTAATTTTTATTTTAGTCACCTAACTAATAAAACCTTTTATTTCAGACTCATGGTCAATTTTCGTTAATAATATGTGTATCCGTACTGTTGTGACACGCGTCTTCACTTAGTTGTCTAGGAAATTTGATATATATTTTTTGTTTTGGCCTCTTGGAAAATCACTCTACTACTTCACCACCAAAAGCCCAAGTGTAGACCTGGCAAACATGACTCGAGACCCGAACCGATTTACCCGATCGAGATTCGATTTGGACATGAATATAATAGTTTAAATTTTATCAAAACCCGAACCGAATAGAACTGAACCAAAACTGACCCGATTTTTAGTTGAACCAAAAATTAATCCTAACCGAAAGTAACCGAAACCGAAAACAACCCGAATCTAAAGCAATCCGAGCCGAATACAACCCAAACTGAAAGCCAACCCGAACTGAAAGCAACTCGAACCAAATACAACCCGAACCAAAAGCAACCTGAATCGAAAGTAACTCGAACCGAAAATAAACCCGAACCAAAAACAACTCAAATTTAATTTTTCTCAAGTCTGACCTGAACCAAATATCAACTCGATAATTGAGTCGAAGTGAACGGATAATTTTAGTAATATGATAAATAGTAAATATGTATGTTTTATTCTTCTTTAAATCATCTTTTCTCCTTTAAAATACCATCTTCATATCGGATTCAATAGTATTTGATATGAAGGATTATAAAATAAAGTTACTCACTAGTTACTACCCAAAAATTGTATTAATGTGGTTAACTTTAATTTATATCTCCTAGACGGTAGAGTATAGTTTACTTTAAAAGAAGAGAAATTTATTTTTTACGAACACAAATTAACATGAAACACAAGTCTCAGATAAAGAATTCTCAAAGTGATATTATACTATTATGTCTATTTTTAATAAAAATAACGTTAAAATTTATTATTAAAAAATAAATTATAAAATATTTGAACTAATTAAGAGTACTATTCCAATTAAAATAAAAATATACCAATTTAAAATTAAAGTACATCATATATATTTTTAATAAAATAAAATAATATATATATGTTAGAGTGAAAAGTTGAATCTAACTTCCAACTTTTTCATATTATTATAATATATATATATATATATATATATGTTGGAGTGAAAAGTTGAAATCTAACTTTGGATTCAATATATGTGTATATTCACGCCAACTTTTATAGTTATATATATATATATATATATATGATTTGGTCATTTATTTAATTTATGATAATAATTAAATAACCAAATAAAAAATTTAAATACCGAAATTAAATGTCTCACAATTAAAATATGCTTAAATTAATTTTATTCATAAGTAATAAATAAATATGATAAAATTAATTTTTATTAAATAATTTCTACATATTACAATTCTAATTCCGTTAAATTAATTTGGTCTTAGAATTAATATAGAATTTTATTTTTAAAAAATAGAAAATAGCTAGTTAAAACTCATAATGGTCACATTACGGAATTCAAACTATAAATTCTAACACGCCTTATAGGGTCAATTCGATCAAATTGCCATCCCTTAATGTTGGTTGAATTCGAAACATTGAACAATTAAGAGTTGAAATTAAGCATGCGTGATAAGATTGGCAAAAAAACACATTGTTTACAAAAACATATCAATAATTATATATACACTTTGGACAAATACCCAACTCAACTCGAATTGCCCCGAACATCTAAAGATTGACCCGACCCGAAAATCAATCAATCCGATATTGACCCGACCCAAAAAATCAACCGATCCGATATTGACCTGACCCGAAAACCAACCATTTGATATTGACCCGAACAGAAAATTTAACCGAAACGATATTGACCCAAACCAAAAAGTCAACTGACCCGACCCAAAAATCATCTGATCTGATATTGACCCGACTCGAAATACCACGGACCTAATCTGAATCCGTTTCAAACCCAATATGGCCTAAATCGAACCTGGACAAATAGTAACTCGAACTGAAAGTCAACCCGAAACGAACGACCCTTTTGTCATCTCTACCCAAGTGATACATTTATTAGATTATTCATAATATAAAATTTTAAGTCAAATTAGAACCAAAAAGTTCTTAACTTAAAATTCAAATTAATTTCATTAACTGTGTGCAAGTTTTAGATTAAGCTAGAGTTCAAAATAATTACATTAATTTTGTATAACATATTATAATTAAAAACAAGTAAAAATATAAGACAATCAAAATAATTAAATGATTTTTCATATAGTTAAAAATTAAATTAAAAATTACTACTTTGTTTTATAATTTTATACTTCTTTAATTAAGCTTGTATAATCAAGTGGGTGTTAAGATTATTACAACCAATATAAGAAAAGTTAAGAAAAAATAGCTAAAACTTTTAAAACCCACCTAAAGTTAAATAAAATTCACAAATAATTTAATGAATTTATAAAATTATTGTAATAAATTTTAATTCTGGTTTAATCTAAAACTTGTATATAATTAATGTAACTAATTTGAATTTTAAGTTAAAGACTTTTCAGTCCAGTTTTACTTAAAATAGTATATTATGAAAACCTAACTAATATAACATTTGAGTGTGGCGGTTAAGTAAAAATTAACCGACCAGGTCCAAACCTACAAAGTAAAATTTTTATTTTTCTAATTTTCCAACCATCTAGTGGTGATATGTGCCTGCTAGCAAACTATAGTTGTTAGTATTTGAATGAAAAATAGGTGCCCAAAGTATATATTTTTTTAATTTTAGGTGTTTAAAGTATTTTTTTGTAAAAATAGGTGCCCAAAGTTTCAAAAGTTATAATTTTAGGTGCATGACCGTTAATGGGTGTTAAATTTTTTTAACCAATCAATGCTTGACACGTGACATATTTGGGGTACTTAAAATTATAACTTTTGAAACTTTGGGCACCTATTCTTACAAAAAATTACTTTAGGCACCTAAAATTATAACTTTTGAACTTTGGGCGCCTATTTTTATAAAAATATACTTTAGCCACCTAAAATTCAAAAAATGTATACTTTGGACACTTTTTTTTCATTTAAGCCTTGATTTTAATATTTAATTTTGCAATTGAATTAGTTTCTACTGTTAGTTATTGGTTGTTAGATTTGGGCTATAAAAGCCTATCTCATGTATTTGGGTAAGACAACCTTTTTACTCAATAATATAGAATTCCCTTCTCAATAACTTTGTTAAATCCATAACCGTCGTTCATCTCCTTTCCTACACTTCACCGGCTGTAACCATCTTCGGCCACCATGGCCTCTTTTTCACAGTGCCACTAACAGAAATTATCTATGAATGACGAAAATGAAAGTTTTTTATTGTTGAGTACAAAACGGAGGTCTGTCGCTGCCGATATGGCCAAGTGTAAAGACGTCGAGGGCCAAAGGGACTAGTGAGGGTGTGCCGGATATGTAGAACAAGTAATTTCTGAGGGTAAAGTATTTGGACATGTTCCATATCATCCAAGTGAGAATGAGATAGAGGACTCGATCATGAAGGCCCAGTTCCGTAGCATTTTTACCAGCGTGATCCTTGAAAAACAATGCAATAAGAAAATATTTGTGAACAAATCATGGCAACGTTTGAAGTTAAATTCAAGAATAAACGTAAAATAAGTTTACGTGACGAAAAATCGAGACTGATGCTTTGAATGTTGAATTTATCTTAACATCATGAAACATCTGAAATGGCGAAAACATAAAAAAAATGTGATCTGAAGAGCTCTGTGTGGTATATAAAGTACAAAAAATAGGTACAACAAAAATTTAAATATATAACAATGTGGTGAAAACAAACAGTTATCGTATCATAAAATAAGACATGTTTAGAGAAAATAAATTTATCAGACAATTATTACATCAAATCACATAGCAAATTTTATGTTCAGGAAGTACACTCACGTATCAGAAATTCATGTTATCCAATCTTAGATGTCACGCTTATGCATGATGTTGATGCGGACTAGTAAGCCCTTACTACTTGTCATCCACTAAACGTAAAGAGACTAAATTCCTCAAAATCTGGCAGTCGATAACACACCATCCAGGTATGAAATTACCATCCAAATTGAATGAACAAGAAATTATGGTGTAGAATTAGTCATCGAAATGATAGAACCACTAAAGAGGTGAGAGACCACCATCCATAAATGAGTGAACCATTAACAAAATTTTCCTCTCACAAAATCCCAACGTCAATGCAACAATACAAAGTATGTATACATGCCATGGTAGATCAGGGACGGAACTATGTTGAGAGTGGGAGGGGCAATGCCCCCTCAACTTTCATGGTCTAATTACATTTTAGGCTATTGATAGTTCTTAAAACATTTCCATTAAGTCTTTGTCCCTCTCAAAATTATCCAGTATAATTTATTTTTAAGACCTTTATCAGTTTTAAAATTAACTAAATTAAGCATTGACCTCAATTATGTATGGTTTAATTGCTTTTAAGACCTTTTGATTTTAAAATTGGTGTATTTAAATCCTATCTCCTTTAATTTTTTGTAGTTTAATTACTTTTAAAATCTCGATCATTCCAAAATTAAACATCTTGCCCCCTCATGATTCAATCCTGGCTTCGTCCCTGAGCGTCAGGATTCAGTGTTTGTTCAAACTATGATTATAGTTTAGAGTTTATTCAGAATTTAAATCGTAACATGATATTAAAAAAATATGAAAATGTATATAACAAATAACAGAGAACGTGCTTAATCTTATTTCTTTGAAGATTGATTGAAAGGAGATGTTCAGAAAGTTAGCTCCTTTACGTAATGTCTCTAACTCTTGCAATGCAAATGAGGATGGGTAATGAAAGAGAGAGAAGGAACAGATGAAGGTAAAGGGGTGATGGTATGAGCATTTAAAATGTTTTTGTCATTACCTCCCAAACCCAACGTAAAAGGACAAGGGAAATCAACCATGACTTTTTCAAATGGATTAATTGCCCTATAGATCCCCTCACTTTGATATGCAAATAAGAAATCTCAATTTTAGCTTAATTTGGGTCCAATTCCTAACCGATTAAGTCCATACTTTGTCCAACGGATCCAATTGTATTTACGATATGATTAAATAATGGCTTGGGTCAATGCACAAATATTGACTCTGAAATTCGGTTCTTTACGACGTTCATCGTTAGGGGTGAGCGTTCGATCGAGTCAAGTTAAAAGATTTTGAGTTATTAGAGTTGACGCGTCATATTTTATAACTTAAATTTTATTTAAAAAAATTTCTATTCGATTCAAGTCAAGTTTTCATATAAATTTAATTATAATTATTTATCACGTTATAATACAATTTGATTCTAATTTAAACGATTTTCTCTAATCATATAAGATATGCATATATATATATATATATATATTTCTTTATATCTTTTCATATGTGGCATAGATTTTATCATATTTTTTATATAGGTATATATATATTAGGAAAAATTGAGAGACTTGACTCGAACTTAAAAATAAATCCACTAAATACTAAAAATTTCGAGTTATTCAAATTTTCATTTTACGAGTCAAACTTTATTTGAAATTTTTTCGGGACGAGTTTATGAAATTTCGAGTCGAGCCAAGACGAGTCGAATTTTTTCACCTCTAATCAAGTTAAAAATTTCATTTTTTTAAGTCGAGTCGAGCTTTGATCTCCCCTACTCATCGCACCATTATTGATGTCTAACATGTGAGATAGAGATTTTGTGGCAGTTCCAGACAGTTCACTTCTTTTGATTTTGATCGATAGCCATTGGCTACGGTTGCCTAAGATCCATGCAAAATGTGTGATTTTCTTTTTGAAAGCATATATGAAAGCTTTGATCTAGAAGAAAATAAGAGTCCACCTTAAGACTTGTTGAGAAAGAAAAATCAATTCCTTTTGTTAGAGAATGAGAGAAGAAAAGTGTCCTCCTACCTCTAAAGTTACAGAATCTCAATCATTGGATGATTATTGATGATGATCGACGAAAGTTCGAGTAGATCATATAAAATTATTTTTTATTTAATTTGTAGAATATAACGAGATATAGTAATATTTTTCCTTTTAAATTTGACGAGATGTATTTATTTTATTGGTGTATAAACATAAATTTTTTAGGATAATCCTAACATAAGTTATTCCATATGGTTTCCATAGTAAAATAATCGTAAGTCCATAATTTTGTCAAGCATATTATATTTGGGAGTCCTTTATTATTTTGCTTACTTTCACGCATAATTGATGATTGTGCAAGCTAGTTATCAACGCCATTAAAGTTTTTATTTTTTCTTCTTTAATTAGTTGGATAAGAATTTATTACAAATTTCCAAGCACAAGAAATAAATAAATAAATAAATATCACAGATTTGATAACCTTTGCATTTTCTTCCTGTATTTGGTCAAACCCTTTTAAATTTTAATAAATAAAATAGAAGAAAGGCTAACCAAACCACTGTTCAGCAAGAAACACCAGCATGTTTGGTGACCTGATCATGTCTACATATTCAGTGAACTTTTTTTTATCACTTAATGTATTGTATTTAATTACTGACGTGGTTGATCTAAGTGGTAAGTAATTAGGTATGACTTGAGTATGTTTTAAGTTTGAAATTTTATGTAGATGGAAAATTTCCCTATCAAAATCAAACGTACAACGCAGGTTAGCCCGAATTAGTTTGGGCAAAGCCTGTCACTCGAAGGGCAACCAATATATATATATATAAACGCTTAAAATCCTCTTATTTATAGGTGAGTAAGAATTTGAATAGTTGAGGTATTGTACATTGAATATTAAAAAGATTAAAATTTGATGCAAAAAGCTAGAAATTAAATATTCAAAGAGAAAAGAGAAAGAATTAAAGATGAAAAACGATTGCAATCCCTGCATTCATATGAACCACTAAATGCTATATCAATATATATATATATATATATATATATATATATATATATGAACCACTAAAAGCCCAACAACACTCACTTTTACGTATATTTATTCTCGTCCATCACAACAATAAAACACTACAAAAAGTTTGATGTAGACTTTTTCTTTGCTTTATAATTTCTACATGATTCGTATGCTCACACATCAAACTTTACGTTTTTCATCATCAAATCATTTTTACGAATAAATTATTAAAGTATATATATATATATATATATATCTCACATATATTAATTGTAATAACTCCAAATTTTCTATTTTTATTTTTGGTTGGCTTTTAGTACTGCTTTACTAGTATTATCATTGGTCTTTGTAATGATTTTCAAAAGCTTACTTTACATCTAAGATCTTTCGAAGAGTAGAGCCTGCATATATAGAGAATCATAGAATATAGTAATATGAACCTTACATATATGAACTAAAAGTTGGACCTCACAAATAAATTTCGTTTCCTTTGTGACCACAGAAATGAAATTATTCTTACTTCGTGGGTCAACTTTTTCCCCTTTATAAAAGGTTTGATGGAAAGGTAGAAATGCCAATTGGGCGGGGCTGATATGAAGGGTGCTATCTCCATATTCATCTGTGTTAAATTTTTTTATTTATGTCTTCACTCCACGATCCGTTGCAAACACAATTTCTAAAAGCATCTTTGTTCCGTAATCCGCAAGAAACCATATCCACTCCATCACCTACGTGGGTCTTGAAACCCACCTAATCTTTTCTTTACCCGCCCAATGACCGAATTCATATAATATATTTATGAATATGTTTAATGGTGTAAGAAGCCATTGAACTTTAAAAAATTAATTAAGCCCTTAAATTTTTTTAGATCCAATTAAGCCTTTGAACCAATAAATTGAATTTAATAGATTTTTCGGATCAAATGTAGTACGTCGTGTCAAAATTTGACACTTTACATTTTCATAATTTTTTATTTTATTAAAAAAAATCGTTAAAAGTACTAGAAATTCTGAAAAACATTTTTTGGACCCAATTAAGCCTTTAAACCTATAAATTGAATCAAACAGATTTTTTTCGTTTGATTTTTTTCAGATCAGTTGGTACAATATGTCGTGTCACAATGTTGAGACTTGACATTTTCAGAATATTTTTTATTCAAAAAAATCTTTAGAAGTAATAGAAATTTTGAAAAACTTATAAAAATTATAAAACAAATATATATATTTTTTTTAAAATATGTAAACGTCATATGATATAACTGTAGTATATCATGTGACAATAATATCTAAAGAAAAAGCAGTCAAAATTTAATTGTCAATGTTGATCAAAGGACTTAATTGATTCAATTTATTGGTTCAATAGATTAATCGAGTGCAAAAAAAAAGTTCAAGCGCTTAATTGGTCTTTTTCAAAAGTTCAAGGGCTTCTTACACCCATAAGCCTTATAAGTATTAGTTAAATAAATATAAACCAAATTTATTATAAAAAATATGAAATACATGTCTATATATATATAGTAAAACCTCTATAAATTAATAATGTCGGGACCACGTAATTTTATTAATTTAAAGAGGTATTAATTAATCGATAAATTAATAATTTATTAATTTAAAGAGATTTTTTTGATTCAACGAACCTACATTATTCTTTATGAATAAAACATTTACAATGTATTGACTAATTGAATGATGTTCATGTACAATGTGACTAATTAAATATAATACATTCCCCTAAAAAAACAAAGTTCATTGTAGTACGTAGTACTAGTTAAAACTAAATGCAAGTTCATGTATGGTAAGAAAATCAGCCCTATATAAACAACATCAAACATTCCTAATTAGTCAATCCAAATAAAGGGACAATAAATTTTATAGAATCATGTTCCACCAGTTTCTTTGGTTAGCCTCTTGCATGCGGATGGTTTGGTATAGTTTCTTTGATTTTGTGTCCTTGAGGGGATTCCCCGTGTGTGTTGACTTTTAATTATTTTTATGTGCATTCTTTTCCTTCATCTAGACTTAAGGAGGTTTTTAATGAGGCACGTGTTAATAATCTCTTTTTATAAAAAAATACTAAAAATTCAAATAATATTAAAAATTGTATTAAAAGGAACTCGACATAAAAAAATTCAAATTAAAAAAAAGTATTCAAAATTCTAAAATATTTATATTGTTTTGTTATAGATTTTGCAGGACAACAACGAAGCTGACAACTAGCTAATGAATGTATTTTTCGATTGTGTAGTATGCTCCTAGTTGTTTGATATCATATGCTTCTTCCAATGAAGTGACAATTCGGATGCTTGTTGAATAGTTATAAAATGCTTCAAGGTCTTATTTTGCTTATGAAAGCTTTGATCCATGGATGTATTATTTTTTAATCTACTGGTTATTGTGTTTCTATGTCATGACTTGACCCTGATCATTTGTCGAGCTAGTTAAGTATATGCCTAGTTGTTTTACCTTATTGTGTGTTTATGGTCATTTTGGGTCATGTTTGTGTTGTGATCTCTCATAATATGCGTGCTTGATAAATGCATTCTTTAACTAGTTTGTCAGCTTTACCATTACTCTCCATGTTAAAAAATATTCAGTCACAACTGTAATAACGGGCCCCGCGCCGTGACGGGCGCTTGACGCGCTTTTACAAAAAATTGGTTTGCTTGGGAGTCGCCACCAATCTTTTTAGTTAGGTGAGATTGGATCACCTGAAAACCCAGTTATTTTAATAAAACATGTTTTTGCGTTATTTTATTAAAACACGAGTTTTGGTCTGCGAAACCAGAAAACAGGTTCGGGAGTCAGTTACGTGTGGGGAAGGGTGAGCACCCCCACAACGCCCAAAATTAGTACCTGATCGATCATTTATTTTCTAAATGAGGGAACTTAAGAATTCGAATTTAATTTAAAATTTGTGATCGCTTAAAATATTTGAAAGAATGTTTTTGTAAAAGAGAAATTTACACCCCTACGCCCGAGACATAATTTCTTATTAGATTCCAAATAAAGGAACCTATTTTAAAAATTGAAGTTTGGACATAAAATAATATTTTTCAATAGAAGTTAACGGAAAGCGGCACCTCTTACGTTCGAGATACATTTTTCACAATAACCCCTAAAAACTATTTTTAATTTAAAATTCGATTAAAAAGCATCTAAGAAGTATGCGATTATACATTGGGTCGTAAATATTATGTAAATAGTAATATTAATGATAATAAGGATAATAGTGTAAAATACGTATGTATGTATAACAAAAAGAAAATAGTAGGAATAATAATATGGTATATTATATATTAATATACTTATAATAATAATTACTAATAATAATATTAATAACAATGATTTAATATAAAAATATAACATATTATATATAATAGTATGAGTAAAATAATATAATAATATATAAAGTATAAAATGATATAAAAGTAATACATAATAATATAACAATATACTAATATCATGTACTAATAATAATAATAGTGTAGTATATGTAATAAAATAATATGGAAATTTTAGAAACTTTAAATCAACTCGGTTTTGGGTCCTACTCTTGAATCTAGGGTTAGTTTTTTGAATCTCACTTAAAATGCCTAGATTTGATGAAACCCATACTCTCTTTATTTCATTATATGATTTTTTTTACCTTTTTTCATTTGCTTTGAATCTGTTTCATTCTTCTTTTGTTTCTATATATTTTTGAACTCGACTCTATTTTTTATTCAAAAAAAACTTTCCGATTACATTCCAAATCTCATTTTACATTGTTGTTCGAAAGGGTTTTTATAACCCATAATACATATAATATTCCCATTTGTTTATTCTTTTTCAGATCTGTAATATCGCTCTTTTTTACAGGTCGGTGTGGCGGTGGAGGGTGGCACAGCGCGTGGCGGTGGCCGGTTGCATGGTCGACGCGTGGCAGCCACGTGGCGATGGGGAGTTGGATATCAGCGGCTGAGCAAGGGATTATATCAGCTAGGTTTTTTTGTTATCTTAGGTTTAGGGTTTGTAATGGATATTAGGTTGGTTAGGCCCAGGTTTTTATTGTAATTTGGGTTTTATTTGTGTAATTATAATTGGGTTTTTGGTTGTAATATGAATGGACTCAGAAGTCTGGACAAAATGGGCATGTACAGCTGCCCCTTTTTGCTCATTGTTGTGCAACGGTAATGGAGCAAAGACAAAAAAGATGACCATTTTTGTCCGATCAGGTTTAGGTTCCTTCTCTAGCCACCGCTTCTTCTTTGGGCTTCACTTGATCTGCTCAGCCGTTCATGTAAGCAAAAATCTTTAAAATAGAGGATCCGTTGGGGAAAGTAAAATCTTCAACCTAGGGCAATCCGCTGGAGTAGACAAAATGTGCTCGGCTTGCTACGACTCTAACGCCGACGCAATGCCTGAAGAAAATTTGACATAACTGCAACACTGACGGAGAGGTAAGGTCTGTAAAACTTGATCTGGCTACAATTTTGATGAAGACACAGGATCGAACGATGAAGGGTTGGCCCAGCTACAATATCGCCAAGGAGGGAGGACCAGAAGTCAACAAGCTTTGATCCAGAGCTTTATAGATCTCTTTTGCATTTTCCCAAATGCATAGGGATCAACGGATTTGAGTTCCTTTACCGATAGTCGTTTGCTCCGGGCTAGTTGTACCATTCCCCTGGGTACAATCAGTTTATATCAATCTTGAAATTGGATTTTTCCAAAGGATTTATTTTCCTTCGACCATTCGTGAAAATGGATTTTTGATAGACATTTGAATTGTCCATTATCTTAAACTTTACCGTGTTTAAGCAAGTTGTGCCAACATTTCTGCCAGACTTGTCGAGATAGTTTGATCTAGAAGAGACATGATTGAAATTTGGTTCAGTCATCCTATCAACGAGATGACAGAATCAGATAACATCAACTTAGGTCTTACTACACCCTTAACGGCGGAGTAAGAATAAATAGCACCTTGAGCCCAACCACACCATCAACGGAGGGACAAGATCAATTATCAGCGACTTGGATTCTACCACACCATCAACGGATAAGCAGAATCTGGATAACAACAACTCAAACCTTACTACACCATCAACAGAGGAGCAATAATGAACCGCAACTTGGACCTTACTACACCCTCAACGACGGAGTAAGAACGAATGACAATTTGAACTCAGCCACACCATTAACGGAGGGACATGATTATGTAACTTGGACTCTACCATACTATCAACGGAGAAGCAGAATCTGGATAACAACAACTCAAACCTTATTACACCATCAACGGAGGAGCAGGAATGAACCACAACTTGGACCTTACTATACCCTCAACGGCGGAGTAAGAACGAATGACAACTTGAACCCAGCCACACCATCAACGGAGTGACATGACTAGGTAACTTGGACTCTGCCACACCATCAATGGAGAAGCAGAATCTGGATAATAACAACTCAAACCTTACTACACCATCAACGGAGGAGCAGAAATGAACCGCAACTTGGATCTTACTACGCCCTCAACAGCAGAGTAAGAACGAATGTCATATTGAACCCAGCCACACCATCAACGAAGGGACAGGATCAGGTAACTTAGACTCTACTACACCATCAATGGAGAAGAAGAATCAGGATAACAGCAACTCAAACCTTACTACACCATCAACGGAGTAGTATGAATGAACCGCAACTTGGACCTTACTACGCCCTTAACAATAGAGTAAGAACGATCAACAACTTGAACCCGGCTACACCATCAAAGGAGGGACATGATCGAATAACTTAGACTCTACCACACCATCAAAGGAGAAGCAGAATCTGGATAACAGAACTCAAACCTTACTACACCATCAACAGAAGAGCAGGAATGAACAACAACTTGTAGCTTACTACGCCCTCAAAGACGGAGTAAGAACGGTCAATAGTAGGAATAATAATATGGAGGGATAGAATCGAATAACTTGGGCTCAACCTCTCCATTAACGCAAGAGGTGAGATTGGATATATGTAGTTTGGACCTTGTTACGCCATCAACAGAGGAACAAGATCGGATGAGAGCAACTTGGACCTGGCTACACCATCAATGGAGGAACCAAATCGGATGATGATAACTTGAACCTAACCACTCCATCAACGGAGGGGTAGGATCGGAGGATGAAGCTTTGATTTTTTTGATTTTTTCATTATGATTTTAATTTTAATTTTATTAATTTTTTTAATTTTTTGAGCTATAATATCCGAGAAAGAAGTTTGTTCTACATTTTTGCATCTTCTCGAAGGGTTTTCACTGTTCGCGTTATGTTGCCCCCTAGTTGGGTCTATGAATTTATTGTGGTGGTTCATGTCAGCTTTTTACTTTCGGCTCTAGCGAAATGCTATCGACGTTAATTGGCGTAGTCGTTTAGGGTAAAAAGTCTGACTCAGCATTAGAGGCTCGCTTTTAGAATTTGTCTGGAAATGCCCCATAGACGTGGTGTTTTGTCGAGGCATGGCATACACGATGGTTATTCTTTAAAAAATGCCCTTGGACTGGGCTTTTGCATAGGTTCGGTAAAGTCCTTGATCAATCAATTTTTGCCTCATTTGGCATTGCTGGCATAGGGTATCATGGGGACCAGGTTTAAAATTGTGAATGTATGCATATAGATGCATAGTGCATCTCCTAGATGCGGAGGCACTGATTCAAAAATGGCTCTTGCGGCTCGAATTTTAAACTCATGGGATTTGTTCGCAACTTTGAATTTGCATTGATATCTAGGGTACTAGATTTTCTCCCGATGATGAATCTTTTTCAAATTGGGAACCAGTCGTGAATTAGTACTTTGTGTGAATGAAATGATGGCGTCTTGCAATTAATGCAAAATGAATGAATTTAATATGATGCGATCAAAACAAAGAAATAAGGTTAGTCCGAATAAAAATAATCAAATAAATTAATAAAATAGAAATTAATAATGGATAAGAAACTGTACATAAAAAATAAATAAATGCACCAAAGCCTAAAAAGGGTTAATGCTAAACGTCCAGAGTTTCGCATGGCTTAAAAGGTTGGCTCCTACGACTCACTATATGTGGTTTAGATCTAAAGTAAGAGGTACTCGAACTGTCGCTAGGACATCGATTCGGGAGGATACATTTCCCTAAGTCTGCACGGAGATGAATATCTCACGAAGACAGAAGGCACAGATGTATCTCGGAAGTGATCCACTATCCTGCACGGAGGCGATACCTCACGAAGGTGTAGCTTCTCACTCTCACTTAAGAGGGACGGAGCTCGGGTATAGAGCTCAGATATGGAAAACCAGGAAAATGGATTTTAAAAATTTTGTAAAAATTAAAAAAAAAGATCACAAAATAAATTAAAACCAAATTTATAATTTCCACTCGCTAAGATAAAAAGTAATCGATCAGTGGCTCGACTCTCAAAAATTGGTCCCCAGCGGAGTCGCCAAGCTGTAACAACAGGCCCCGCGCTGCAACGGGAGCTTGACGCGTTTTTACAAAAAAATTGGTTTGTTTGGAAGTCGCCACCAATCATTTTAGTTAGGTGAGATTGGATCACCTAAAAACCCGGTTATTTTAATAAAACATGTTTTGCGTTATTTTATTAAAACACGAGTTTTGGTCTGCGAAACCAGAAAACAGGTTCGGGAGTCAGTTACGTGTAAGGAAGGGAGAGCACCCCACAACGCCCAAAATTGGTACCTGGTCGATCATTTATTGTCTAAACGAGGGAAATTAAGAATTCAAATTTAATTTAAAATTTGTGATCCCTTAAAATATTTGAAATAGTGTTTTTGTAAAAGAGAAATTTATACCCAACGCCCGAGGCATAATTTCTTATTAGATTCCGAATAAAGGAACCTATTTTAAAAATTGAAGTTTGGACGTAAAATAATATTTTTCAATAGAAGTTATCGGAAAGCGGCACCTCTTACGTTCGAGATACGTTTTTCACGATAACCCCTAAAAACTATTTTTAATTCAAAATTGGATTAAAAAGCATCTAAGAAGTATGCGATTATACGTTGGTTCGTAAATATTATGTAAATAGTAATATTAATGATAATAAGGATAATAGTGTAAAATACGTATTTATGTATAGCAAAAAGAAAATTGTAGTAATAATAATATGGTATATTATATATTAATATACTTATAATAATTACTAATAATAATATTAATAAGAATGATTTAATATAATAATATAACATATTATATATAATAGTATGAGTAAAATAATATAATAATATATAAAGTATAAAAAGATATAAAAGTAATACATAATAATAATAATATAACAATATACTAATAATAATAGTGTAGTATATGTAATAAAATAATACGTAATAATAATAAAATAAAAAGAAAAAAACAGCGGCAAAATTATAAAAAAAAACTGAAAAAGAGGTCGAAAATGAAAGAAAATAAATATTAAAAGGCAAAATCGTGAGGATAAGAAAGTAAAAGGACCATGTCAGTAATTTCCCCATTTGGCATTAAAATGACGCGAATCCTGGCCGGGTCTGGTCTGGTATTCGGGCACAGGACTAAAACGACGGCGTTTTTGGCATAACGATGACGCCGAAAACGACGTCGTTTTGTGATTCACATAAATATCAAATTCAGCCCAAAAAAGTCATTTGTCTCTTGATTATAAAAAAATTTCAAATTCTCTATCAAATGCTCTCTCCTCTTCGGCTAAGGGAGTAGTCGCCGTTTCTCGTACCGCCGTTCGCAGGCAATGGAGCGACGCCGCGAACGGCGGCCGGAGTTCATGCCGACAGCTAAACCAACTCGGTTTTGGGCCCTACTCTCGAATCTAGGGTTAGTTTTTTTTGA
This sequence comes from Hibiscus mutabilis, assembly GCA_019671005.1. Classification (NCBI taxonomy): domain Eukaryota; kingdom Viridiplantae; phylum Streptophyta; class Magnoliopsida; order Malvales; family Malvaceae; genus Hibiscus; species Hibiscus mutabilis. The sequence continues at coordinate 38,638,314 of CM033751.1, read as the reverse complement.
ATCTCACTCAAAATGCCTAGATCTGATGAAACCCGTACTCTCTTTATTTCATTATATGATTATTTTACCTTTTTCCATTTGCTTTGAATCTGTTTCTTTTTTCTTTTGTTTCTATATATTTTTGAACTCGACTCTATTTTTTATTCTAAAAAAACTTTCCGATTACATTCCAAATCTCCCTTTACATTGTTGTTCGAAAGGGTTTTTATAACCCAGAATACACATAATATTCTCATTTGTTTATTCTTTTTCAGATCTGTAATATCGCTCCTTTTTGCAGGTCGGTGTGGCGGTGGAGGGCGGCAGCGCGTGGCGGTGGCCGGTTGATTGGTCGACGCGTGGCAGCCACGTGGCGAGGGGAATTGGATGTCGGCGGCTGAGCAAGGGATTATATCAGCTAGGGTTTTCTTTATTATCTTAGGTTTAGGGTTTGTAATGGATATTGGGTTGGTTGCGCCCGGGTTTTTTATTGTAATTTGGGTTTGGTTTGTGTAATTATAATTGGGTTTTTGGTTATCATATGAATGGACTCAGAAGCCTGGACAAAATGGGCATCTACAACAACAATTTAAATATTTTTAGTTTTTTTAATTATCTCTTTTTTGAATTTTTATTTTTATAATGTAAAATTTTAATATAATTTTAATAAATTTTCGAAAGTTTTTATAATTTTAACACTTTATATTTTTTAAAATTTTAATTTTTAATAGTTTATAATTGATCATTTTATAAGTTTTAATATTTTTAAATTTTCACTTAATTTTTTTAAAAAAAGAGTTAATAGTATTTTTATTTTTAATATTTTAATTTCTTAATCTTTGTTTAAATATTACATAAAAATCAATTAAATCCTCAAATTTTCTAAAAATCAATTTTACCCTTAAATTCTAAAAAAAATTAAATTATATTCATCTACCACGTCATCATTCACATGTGGGTTATCACGTTAGTACCGTTAACGGCCACATAACCCCACATTAACGATCAACGTTACTAATATTGAATTTAATTTTTTAAATAGTTTTAACGTGATTACAAGGTAATGTTTGTTCGTATTTTTTTTTTAACTTTTGATAACGAACACACATTGCAAATAAAACTGTTTGAGCCCAGGTCTCCAACATCATCTAGACATTTTCAAAATATGGTTGTACCTCAAAAGACATTCCTTTAGAATATTTTGTTTCAAAATCTGACTCTTCTTAATATCATATTAGAAGTAACAAAACTAGTTGTCCATTTCCTTTGAACAAGTAATGTTTTAATGAGTTATGTTCCAGAGTCAAGCAACCTGCACAAAACCATATTTGGACTCAAGTGTGTTAGGTTTTAAACCCAATCTAAAAATATTAGATATTTTAATAGCGATCGATACATTAATACGCCTCTAATTCAAACTTGTGTCACAAACAAATTAAAATTTCTTGACCCATCACAGTGATAAATTTAAAGTTTCAAACCAACATTATATGTCTATCATCTTGATTTAATGATTTAATTTTTTAAATCAAATAAATAATCAAATATCTTAATTTACTCAAAATTCAACCTACATTTAGTTCATTAGAATGGCTAAAAGGGAGTAGTTTGGAACATGGACTATGTATTGATTGGAGGGGCGGCTGTCTTTCCCAAATTTTTGGTATAATAATATTTTATGTCATATTTAATTTATTTATTAGTTAATTAAATCTTTGTCTTTTTTAATTTTTAAATTTAAAGGCTTAATAGATTTATATCTCTTAATATTCAATCTTATTTGAAAAAAGAAAACAAAAGTTTAAATTTTGGCTAGAAATATAATGAAAAACATTGAGGCACACGGCAACAAAGAAGCAAGAAATCGTTTTCTTCCCCTTAAATGGAGCAGTTATTTGGCGGCTATAAAGATCTAATTAATTGGCTGTGTATAATGGAAATATCAATGGCTAATTTGTCCAAGTAGAGTGGGCCACCAAAAAAGTTACTGGCACATATACTATGTATCATGCATGGCTGCCTTTATTTCAGGATTCCCTTCTTTATCAAATGTGTTTACAGTTTATAAGAAAATTTTACGTGATTTAGGGTTACATCATTATCTTCAGGGCATATAATCTTTTTTTCATAGGATAAAGTCGAGATGAACATGAGAATTTATATTCAAACATTGAGATAATATTATTAAGACCCTATTTATCTTAAAATTAATCAGTTTGTACCCTCATAATTCAATCTTAGCTCTGAACCTGTAAATAGCGATATCACAAACCTCGAATATACATTTTTTTTACCATTCAAATATTCATTAAACAACCGGTGAGCCCCAAACTACAGGATAAAAGGCCACTCCCCCTCCCATTCCTAGATGCAGCCAGCTTTCTTCATGGAAACCACTCCTGGAAGCAGCAAAGGAACTAAAAATGATCCCATTGGTGACAATGAAAGTGGAATTGGACCCGTTTTGCCAGGCCTCCCCGACGATATTGCTCAACGCTGCCTCTCTTCTCTACCGCCGTCCCTTCTTTTCTCCGTTTGCCATCCATGGCGTCGTCTCCTTTACTCTCCTTCTTTCCCTCCCTTCTTCTCCCTCTATGCTCTTTTATTTCCTCAGCAAAACCCCACCGTAACAAACCTTGCAGGAATTGTTCCTCAAAACTCAATCGAATTCCTCTCCTTCGATCCAATATCATCATCTTGGAAACCCCTTCCCACCCCTCCACAAAACCCTCCCCTTCATCTCCTCCACCGCCACCCTTCTTTTCTATCCCGAAACCTTCCGGTTCAATCCTTGACCGTCTCCAACCACTTAGTCATCATAGCTGCAACAAATCACAAGCTTTTCCCTGCACTTTCCAGCCCTCTAGTCTTCCACCCGGAGTCCAGCAGGTGGTTTTACGGCCCCCAAATATCCTCCCCGCGGCGGTGGTGCGCTGCAGGCTCAGCCCAAAGCGTCGTCTACATGGCAAGCGGCGTCGGCTCCCATTACAAAGGAGATGTTGCAAGGTCAATGGAGCAATGGGATTTAAACAAGAAGAGAGAAAACTGGGGTTGGGAAAACAAGGCACGGCTTAAAGATGGGAGGTTTAGTAGAGAAGCAGTGGCGGCGGTTGGATATAGAGGGAAGCTTTGCATGGTTAATGTCAAAGGCAAGGCGGTGAAAGAAGGTGTTGTTTACGATGTGGGATTGGATAAGTGGGAAGAGATGCCTCAGGGGATGGTTGCGGGTTGGAATGGGCCGGCGGCAGCTGCCATGGATGAAGATGTGATTTATGTGATTGATGAAGTGAAGGGAAGGTTAAGCAAATATGATGGGGAAAGAGATTGTTGGGTGAAAGTGATTGAATTGGAGCAGCTTAAACGTGCAGAGCAGATGGCAGCGGGGAGGGGGAAAATCTGTGCAGTTTCAGCGAATGGGGAAAGGATTATAGTGGTGGATGTAAGGGAGGAGCCGGTCAGGTCTTGGGAGGTGGCGCCACCACGTGGGTTGGAAGTGGTGGCTGTGCATGTTTTGCCTAGGATGATTAGTAGACAATGCTAGTTCCAATCAAGTCCATGACAAAACCTACTTACGAACAGAATTCATCCTTTTTTTTTTTTTTTTAGGTTTATACGTCCCACTAATAATTTTATATCACACATATTTATAATTTTTTCACTTTTTATTAACGATATTTATGATATAAAATTATTAGTAGGACGTATAAAGGGATAAAAATAATAAAAATTCTATTTCTATTTACTCGCTTTTTTGTTTGTTTCTCATTTGTAAGTTCATGTTATAAATAATTTAAAAAATATAATTATATTTTTTATTGAGGGATAAGAAGTTTTTAAACTCTAAAAAAATCAATTAAATTTTTAAATTAAAAAATTGAATCAAATAATTCTTTTGAAAAAATATATAATTATATTTTTATGGAAGGGTTATGGTTTCCCAAAGCAGTGACTTCCCCCGGTTGGTATTTTTAACCAACAATGTGGGTAATTGGTTGTAATTCTCAATCGGATGTAATCGATTATTATAAATAAAATGTAGTTTGGGTACTCTTTCCCTCCTTAATAGGAAATGGGTTTTAACGAGGCTCATATATTTTTTTTTAAAAAAAAACCTTTTCAATTACTTTAACCATTAAACTTTTATAATTTTTTTAGATCTGTTAGTGCAGCACACCTTTTCAATTATTTTCAAGGTTTAAACTCAGTTTTTCTCATTGGGAGAGCAATGTGCCTTGTCATTGTACCCAACCTGTGTTAGTATAGTTGCTCCTTATTGTTTTAGTTATTTTCTAAACAAAATAATAAAAATAATAATTTGTTAATAAAATATTAAATTAATTATTTAAAGTAATAGAATATAATTTTATTCTTAAAAAAACCCTTTTTAAGTTTTCCCTCAAAGCCCAAAAATATATGAGACGGCTCTAAATTATATATGTGTTTTGATTCAAAATTTTAACTTTTCTTAAATATTTTATTTTAAATTCCGATTTATTTTTTAACTCACAACTTGATAAAGCAAATGAAAAAGAATATAATTTTTACCTGACATTTTGTTCTTTTCACTTGTTTGATTCTCCTAATTCTACCAAATCCACTTCAGATTAATTTTGAACCACAGTTAGTTGCCCACTTTAATTATTAGGAAATTTGATCCTTAAGAGGAAATTTATTTTTTGATAAAAGAAAGATCGAAACTTAACGGAACATGTAACTTAACCTCCCATAGATTACTGCAAAAGCAACAAAAATGTGAATAAGTAAATAAATTTTAAATAAAAAATAATCATTTGATTTATTAGTGATAAAAAAATTTGTTTTTTATAAATCACTTTAATTTATATGATTTAATTAAATACTAGTTGAAAACATAAGTATTGTGTAACATATATTCATAAGAGGTGGGGTTCACATGGAAAGCTAAGAAATAAAAGATTCAAAGACACACAGGCATCCATCTCTAACTTTCATAAATGCCCAACAACTCCCCCAACCTTTTCTTGTTTATTGTTAAAAATGTTTGATTTAGACTTTTTCTCTATTTAAAGTATTAGGTGTATTAATAAGATTTATTGATTTGGTTTAGAAATTAGTTGATAGCATATTATATTAAAGTTATTTTTAGTATTTTTTTAATTTTAAAGAGTTCATTTCAATTAGTGTTACAATTTTATGTTAACTAAATAACTTAATTAGTGGATTTGACTGGTCAAACCTCTAAGTGTTTCGATACTATAATTTTAGCTCAAAATGTTATTCACCAAACAGGGTCACCGAATTAAATGCTAAATAGATTTTATAGCAACCCGAACGAATAATTTATTTTTATTTGTTTTTTAGTAATATGATAAATAGTAAATGAGTAATTATACCATGCACCGAAGGAAGAAACATTTTGTTTTCACTAGTGCCCTAATTTTAGAGGCTAGAGATTTAGTTTAGAGTTTATAGTTTATGTGCTTAGAATTTAGGGACTACAATTTGAATTTAGAGTTTAGGGTTAGAATTTAGGGGTTATAGGTAAAAACCTAAATTCCTATCATATTACCCTAAACCCTAACCCTAAATTCTAAATTCTAACCACAAAACCATAAATTATAAACCCATACACTATAAACCCTAAACTAGATCCTAACCCCTAAAATTAGGATGCTTGTTGAAACAAAATGTTTCCACCTCAGGTACATGGTATAATTACCCATTTATGTGCTTAGAATTTACCGTCAGTGCATCATATATTTTCCTGTAGTAAATGGGTAATTATACTATGCACTGGCAGTATAAACATTTTGTTTTCACAAGCGCCCTATTTTTAGGGGCTAGAGATTTAGTTTAGGGTTTATAGTTTAAGGGTTTAGGTTTATGTGCTTAGAATTTAGGGACTATAGTTTGACTTTAGAGTTTAGGGTTAGAATTTAGGGGTATAGGTAAAAACTTAAATCCCCAACTATTACCTTAAAACCTAAACCCTAACCTCTAAATTTATGTCAAAAACTGCTAAACTCTAAATCTTAATCCTAAACCCTAAATTATAACCACAAATCCTAAATTCTAATCCCCTAAACTATAAACCCTAAATTAGATCCCTAACCATTGAAATTAGGACGCTTGTGGAAATAAAATATTTTCACCGTCAGTGCATCATATATTTTCCCATAGTAAATGGGTAATTATACCATGCACTGGCGGTGAAAACATTTTGTTTTATTTCCCATTTGTATTATATTACTAATAAACAACTACATTTAATAAAATATAAAAATAATATTTTATTTATATATATATTGATATATATAAATAATGTATTTTATATTAGTTATTTATTAATATTATTTATTGTATTATTTATTTCATAAAATAATTCGAATTAATCTCAAGCAATTTGTGATATATAATAATTATGGTATAAGATTACATAATTACATATTGGTTTTGTGGTTAAGGCATAGTTTTTGTATTTGAATATTTTGGGTTCAAACCTTTTTAAGTGCATTGGTTTATTATTTTTTCTCCAGCAAAACGACGTCGCTTTAAGCTAGATTAGGTTTCAAAACAATGCACCAAAACGAAGTCATTTTTCTTTTACCTAATTTTTTAACCTAAAAGCCAGCTATAAATTAAAATTTTTTAACCTAATTTTTTTATACTTTTCTATACCAACGAGCAACAACAACGTTAGGTTTAGCCAGAAATGCTTTCGAGTTTCTTTTTCCGTGTTACTCTTGCTTGTAATTTGTGAGGAGCGAAATGTCAACACAATGAGAGTATTAGGAAAATGCAATAAATAATTGATAGTCTGGAAGAGGTGAAAGATTTGGTGAAAAGAAGCATGGATGGTCAACGTGAGTCTTCTTTTGACAAAAAACATTCTAATGAAGACCTGCTTCTTCAGGTGAAAAGAAGCATGGATGGTCAACGTGAGTCTTCTTTTTTACATGAAAATTTTTCATGAAGACGTGGAGAAATGGTTGAAAGAAAACCTGCAAGCTGCAATAAGAAGAAGCATGTATGATCAACGTGAGTCTTCTTTTTACAAGGAACCCTCTGTTGAATTAAAATCTATAATTGTTGGCACATATATAAAATATATGATGTTATTATAAAGTATAGTACAAAATTAAGTAACCAATTATGTTAGGCGTGTCATAGGTATTAAAGTGTCATGAAAATAAAAGTGTAGATATCATAAGATGTATTTATAATTTGATGAGGGGCAGAGTTATAAATACTTAATAGTTGATTTAATAATCAACTATATAAAGAGGTAGTTATCCCAAGAAATAGGTTAACTTGTATTACTCTTGTCTTCGTCAAAGAGTTTTTACGGCAAATGATAACCTATCTTTTTGAAAGATCACAACCACCTTCTAGGTGATCTCTATCAAAGAATTTAAGGTTTTCAGTCTATCAATGAATTTGGTTTTCAGGTACGCTTCCGTATTCAGTTTATTATTCTTGATGATTTGACATGATAGATCCTAGGTTAGATTTTATATTGAATTATGATTTGGTTCTAACAAGTGGTATCAGAGCATGTATGGTAAACGTGAGTTTTTTTTACAAAAATAACTTTCTCGTGAAGGCCTAGAGAAACTGGTGAAAGAAAAACTGCAAGCTGCAATAAGAAAAAACATGCATGGTCAACGTGTGTCTTCTTCTAACAAAGAACATTCTCTCGAAGACCTGAAGGAACTGGTAAAAGAAACATGAATGGTCAATGTAAGTTTCAAACTGATTTTGACCGCAAACAAGAAATTTGAAACAATACATTTTTTATTCTATGGAGAAAGAGAGTCTGGAGTGGAAGAAGTCTTCTAAAGCAATCCTTGATAGCCTTAGCAGAGTGGAGAAGAAGAGTTTGGGTTGGTCCAAATCTATAACTCCTATGATAAACCGGGCTCTTTTATTCTCCTCGATAGCCATGTTGTCGCAATTAATCACCCGAGAGCTTAACAAGGTTGATGAGATCTTTCTCCTAAGAAGACCGGCCCTGTGGCCAGTGAGAAGGCAGAGGAGACAACTGCTGCTGCTGCGAATGAGGAAGCCGAGGCATAGATTGTTGCTGCTACTGAGAAGGGGGAAGCTGAGAAAGCTGAGAAGGGGGGAGTTGAGTAAGCTGATAATGAGGAAGCCTAGTATAGTATAATTTAAAATAAATTTTGAAGTTAGTTACCAATGATAGTTTAAGGTTGCTTCTGAATTGATGATTTCTGTATCAGTAAGTATAATTTAATCTTTTGAACCATGTGTGAATTCAATATGAATGAATTCCTTATATTTTGTATTTTCCCTTGATTGAGTGCTTAATATCAATTGCACTTGAAAGTCTTGGTTTTCTTGGTTTCAGCATACTTTCATTTGAACAACAGATCCATACACGAAAATTACAATGGTGATGATCTTTAGAAGCTATTTCCACCTGATTTGGAAATTCTTCTAGTTCTATTGTTGCAGAAGTATTAGAGTCAATGGAAGGAAGAAATTGCAAAAGAACAGGTAAGCAGTAACTTCTTTCGAAATTGTTTGAAAAATATTTAATGATGTATGTGCCTGTTTACTGCTATGTTAATGTGCATTGGTGATATGGGTGTTTCGCAAACATTGCATGTTAAGCAACGTGTGATTGTGATTCAAAGTTTAAATTGTTGCCAAAACCTTTTGTAGACGATATAAGGATGTTATTTCCTACTTGTACACACAATCATTATATATGTAGACGATATCTATTTTACACTTGTACACACGATCATTATACAAGGATGTTATTCATACGATATTTCGAACTTGTACATATTCAATCGTAATTTTAGGTAGTAACAATGTTATTCGAAATTGTTTCAAATAGACTAATGATCGTCTACAAATCGTCTCCATATATTAAACAAAAGCTATTCCCACCTTTATCTCTTTCTCATGAAGGAGAAAATTCTGACCCTTTTACACACATGAATAATAAGGATGTTATTTCTTTTGATATGGCAGCTGGTCTGACTTTCCTACTTGAGTTTAACTCTTGACTGAGATTTAATTAGCTTTATTGGGATGCACATTGTCATCTTGCTGCAATTTTGAACTAAGATTTTGGATTTCTTAAGGCCAAATGTTGTATATGAATACGCTATTGTACTTGATATTCATTGATGGCTCATTTAATATTGTTAATATTTCTTAAGATTTTGGGTTGATGCTTTACTTGTTCAAATGGGGGGAAAACAAATCTTTTGTCATTGGTTAGATAGGAACTCATGGTGTTAGTACTATTATGGTTTAGGATCCCATGTATGTGACCTTTCTTATTGAATACATTACTGCAGTTTCTGGCTCCTTTTTTTCTTTGAAAAGCTAGATACTTCGATTGATGTACTCTTACCGTTTCCGTATGTTTTATGCCCTTTAGAAAAAAGTACCCTTGATGTCGATTGAGGCTCTTCATAATCTACATATTTTCATCTTCATCCTGGCCATTGTCCATGTCACATTCTCTGTTCTCACAGTTTCTTTTGGAGGGCTAAAGGTAATCTGTCTCTCTCCTCTCTGCACACACACACACACACACACACACATATCTCAGTTGCTTAATTTTCAACTTTTGGAGGGCTAAAGGATGTTTGTTGTTGTAGAAACAAAAATGGAAACAATGGGAAGAAGAAATTACAAAAGAGAATTGCGAACTAGAGAAAGAGAATAGTAAGGATGAATACGAATCTAAATGCTCCCTGTTTTGTCCATGATATATTTTCTTGATTCAATGCACACAAGGACTTGCCCATTTGGAATGCCGGTCACTACTTATCTATGTCGGTCCAACTTTTATTATTTTCTCTTGAAGTATCCATTTCCGAACATGGATGATTGATCTACGTGTGTTAAGACTCGTACTTGTTTATGGTGTTCACATGTTTGAGTCATGCAGCTTATGATAGACTATAGAATATGTCTGCTCTAAACTGGTGTGCTGGTTTGTTTTCTTTTTCTTTGTTTGGTGCTTCTGATGTATACATTGTGTTATTGCAGCGTTTGAGAGGAAATTCACTCATGTCCAGCAGCATGGTTTTATCAAACATCGGTTTCTAGGTTTTGGTAAACATTCAGTTATTCTAGGGTGGTTGGTAAGCCGCTATTTCATATATGATACATTCTTTTTACCATTAACATCTATAACAATTGGCATGGAGAATGAACTTATGAAAGAATAGACCTTGGAATTCCTTCTATGTTACGTAGACTCGGCCGTGTTTAATTTTCCCAAGTTTTTCCATGTCTTTGGAGGGTCCTTGGAAGACCATATTCAATACCCTTGTCCGAAAATATAAACATATCCACTTACTTTAGATATTGTTGACAAAAAAAAAATAAATTTCTCGCTTTTCATTTCTTGCATCAACTAAATAGATTGGTAGTGTAGAGTATAAAGTATTAATGAATCCATGTTCCAACTCAATTGTCCTTTATCTAGTTTGATTAAAATATAATGTGATTTCACAAGAAATATGTGCCTCCTAGATAAGAATTGGACCCAAGTGAGATGTTGATATTTGCAAATTATTTGATCCCATTTCAAAAGTGAAGATGTTTTTAATAAAATATTCATTTATATATGTGGAAAGCAAAGCCTTAACAACTCCGTCAATAATTGTATAGGACGTGACAGGCATTTTGTATTCTCCTGACCTTTCGTTCTTTTAACACATGTTATCCATTATTTGAAGTTTTATTTTGTTGAACGGAATTTGTGGAGATTTTCAATGGAATTAGAGCATTTTCTCGATAAATAATAAACAATTTCTTAAAAGAAAACATATGTTATCCATATCTATTTTAGGTGCAACATGGCGGCTATAAATTACAGAAAAATATGCTTATTTTTCTTAGTTTCAACTATTAGATTCATAATTTCAGACTGATGCCAGCCCAGAAATTATGTAATAAATATATGGACATGATTGCTGTTTGGTATTGTCTTTCTAGAGGTTTTTGTTTATATAATTCTGTTGAGAATTATTGAAGGGTTCTCCCGAAGGGAAGTCAGAAAATTTAATAATTTGTATTACGATGTTAAAATTTATAAATATAATATTAAATTTAAATCGTGATGTTAAAATTTAAAAAGATGATTTACTGACTTTCGTTTCATACGTGTTCACTTTTGCTCATCGAAATTAAAAAGTAATGTTTAAGTCACTTATGTTATCGTTTTATAATATTTTGGTCTCTTATGTTATCGTTTTACAATTTTTTGGTCATTACACGTTAAATGTCATTAGTTTGATGATGTGACACGCTAGTAAAAGTGGTTTACTTTTAACTTAATCCATGAACTTTAGATAAAAAATATTATTTGACCCCTAAAATTTAGACAATATCAATTTAATCAAAACAATCTCTTAGTGTTTGAAATTTTCGAAAATATACCCAAAATTTCTTTAAGAATTTCGTTTTAGATATTCTTTCATTCACAAACTCATTTATACCAAGAATCTAAGCTAGAATAATTTTCACTTCGTCAACAATATCCTAAAATCCAAATCACCGTTAAAGCCCTGCAACAAAGCTCTAGGTTGAAGATGACATTGATTTTTTTAAAATGATGATGGGAAAAGGTTTAAATAACTTAAATAGAAGTTAAGAAATCGTTTTATCATCTTGAAAGCAAGATTCTTCGAATCAAAATGGTGAATCAAACAAAACCATTTTTTGGAAGAAAAAAAAGAAGTCGACAACTTTGCGAGGTCTTCTTGGGGGTATTTTCGATAGTATTTTTCGAACTAGATATAAGATTTTTGTTCATTCATGTTTGGAAAACAAGAAATCAATGAAAAAATGAGAGAATCTTGGAAAGAAATGATAGAAAATTTGAGCAAAACTCGGCTGAGATGAATGTTTTGACAATTGGATAGTTACTAAATTTTAAGAGTCAAATTAATGTTTTATTTAAAGTTTATGAAACAAATTGAAAATTAACCCCTTTCTTAACGCGTTATGTCATCAAACTAACGACACTTAACGTCTCAGTGACCAAATCATTATAAAACGATGGCATAATTGATCAAAACATTATAAAATGATAACATTAACTGACCAAAATGTTATTGTTTCAAATTCGGTGAGCAAATGTTAACATTTATGAAACGAAAGTGACAATTACAGCAGTTTACCCTTGTATAAGGTGATGTAAATATTCCTTTAAATTGATAATAAATTTATTCTTTAATATTTTTTATATAAAAATTATAAAAAAATATTAAAAGTTTTGAGATGGCAGTCCCAATATATATGAAGGATGCAAGATGGAAATGAGTTTATGGGAAGCAATGGTAAGTCTATAGTACAACAATCTAACTTAAGGCTAAAAAAGAGTACAATCGAAATGTTAAAAAATACGAAATTTAAAATATTACCACACAACCTAAAATGTTATAATTTTCGAGAACATTTTAGATTGATGGTTTTTTGACAATTTTCGAAACTTGATTTATGGTTTTATGACAACTTTTAAAATTTATCGTAAAAATACGGACCTTAAAATATTATAAAAAATATATAACTTTTCAATTACGTGGTAACATTAGAAAATATTTTTCCTTTAGTTTATATATTAAAATTAAAAATTTTATGGGTTAATTATAGTTTGCCCCCTATTTTTAAAAATATTATACCTTGTCCTCTTCAATTTAGAATTCTGGCTTCGTCGGTGGGTATAAATGGAAAAGAAAGGCTATTGGCCTACCGTTTCAAAAGCTATCAGACTACCGCTTCAAGCAAGCTCCGGGTCTCAACAGCATTACCTTATAGAGATTTTATTGTAGATTTATTTAATTTATTTATAGATGTTATATTTATCGAACAATCTTATTATTATTTATATTTTAGTTATTGTTTTAATATATTAGTGTCGTACTCGCCCATGGGACCGACCATCACAATCAGTCCAAACTTATCCAAACAAAATTTCATATTTTCTTCTCTTTCTTTTTAGTTCTTTTCTCACATACATTTCACCATCACATGGAAAAATGGCTTGTAATGTAATTTCCCATGTTTATTATTTTTTATTTTTCATTATGTCTTACTATTAAAATTAATTAAGCTTTTAATTTTTTTACATCCAATTAAGTTTTTGAACAAAAAAATTTAATTAATTAGGTCTTTGAACAAAGAAATTAAATTAATAAAGCCCTTTGATCATTTTTTACTATTAAACTTTAGATTTTTTTTAATCTACTGGTGTAATACGTCGTATCACATTATTTTTACTTGACATTTTTAGAATTTTTTATTTCATTTAAAGAATTCTTTAAAATTCTAAAAAAAACTAATAAAATTTATAAAAAAAATTTTAAAAATGTGTAAATGCAACATGTGTATCATGTTTAATAATATCTAAAGAAAATTGTCAAATTTTAATGGTCAGAATTAGACAAAGGGCTTAATTAAATAAATTTATTGGTTCAAAATTGATTACAAAAAAAAAGATTTAATTGATTTTTTTAAAAAAAGTTCAAAGGCTTCTTACACTTTTAAGCCATTAAAAATCTAAATAGTATCTCCAAAATATCAAATATTCAAATGATATATGGTCAATTTGATCAACCTAAAGTGTGGCATTATCTAGTATCTATATATTACCTTGTTTAGATAGGATAACATAGCAAACAATATGGCAGAAGAAGTGAAGCTTTTCAAGACATTCTCAACCGCTTTTGGTTTAAGGGTTGTTTGGGCGTTGAACCTCAAAGGCATAGAATATGAAGCAATAGATGAGGATCTATCCAACAAGAGTCCTCTGCTTCTTCAGTACAATCCTGTCTACAAGAAAGTCCCAGTTCTTGTTCACAACGGGAAGCCGATCTCGGAATCACTTGTGATTCTTGAATACATTGATGAGACATGGAAGCAGAATCCGATATTGCCCGAAGATCCTTTCGAGAGAGCCAGGGAACGGTTCTGGGCGAAGTTCAATGATGAAAAGGTATAAGAATTTCAGTTTCTGTATGCACTGGTTTTTTTATAGGAAACGTTGAGGAACATCTGGTTTTTGTTCTTGATGCAGCTTTTACCAACGGTATGGGCCGTTTTCACAAAAGAAGGGAAAGACCGAGAGGAAGCTATGGCCGGATCGGTGGAGAATCTGAAGTTTGTTGAAGAAGAGCTGAAGGGAAAGAAATTCTTCGGCGGAGAGAAGATAGGACTGGCAGACCTTGTTTTCGGTTGGCTTGCTAACTTGATCGGTATTTTCGAAGAGGTAACTGGCTTGAAAATAGTCGACGAGAGATATCCGTTGTTGTTGGCTTGGATGAAAGAGTTTTCTGAACACCCTGTGACTAAAGATACATGGCCTCCTCATGACAAGATGATCATCAGGTACCAAGCATTTTATGACAAATACCATCCTGCAAAATAAGTTCAAAACTGTTTGTGTAGGCAGCATCTTCAAGCTTTATTTACCAGAGATGGGGGATTTTCCTTTGTAATATGTCATGAAACTGAAGTTGTAACAGTCGAGACCGGCTGCCGTATGAATAATATCAGACTTGTTGCTGGCTTTTTTCACTTCTTATCCTTGGGAACTGCCAACCACAATGTAGAATGTCAAAAAACAACTTAATCAAGAGGACTGTAAGTGGGAAAGCATAGTAATATAATAAATAGATGTAAGCTGCACTCTTGAAACCAAATCTGCCATTATTTGCATTTATTTCCATTTTGATGTTGCATAACCACAGTGAAATTTTCAGCAAGCATAGCAGATCCAAGACAGCAATAAGGTTAACACTTACAAGCAGATAAGTCTAGATATGAATTGAATTGACAATATGCTCAAAAAAAAGATATGAATTGACAATGTGCTTTGTTTATTACGACTAAAATCCAGCTGGAAATAAAGAGATTATACTTGTATCTGACTCTTGTTTTCTCTCGCATAGGCCGACATGGATATGGGAATATCACCCTATATTGGATTCACTTACACATAATGTAAAACTCATAATTTTACTTGTTGGATGAGTGAAATGGACGGCTGAGATTAACTTCTTACTTTTTTTTTTCCAAGTGATAATCTTCACATAATCCACTGTTAATTTCAGCAATCCATTTCACTCATCCAACGATCCAAAAATGTGTAAAAGTTAAAAACTCTTACACTGTGTAACTGGATCCTATCCCATATATATATATATATATATATATAAACACATAAAATTTCAAATATATACATGTAGAATTCGTTTGAAACAGAATCTAGTTTTCCCCAAGACAGGTTATACTCTCCTTGTCTTTTGTGATGCACTGTGATAGTAATTATGAAAGACCACGTCTAAAAAGGGAAATAATTACCATAATAATATAAGAAATTGAAAATATGAACTAGTTGTCAGAACATTGTGCTGAATTTGTCTGCATTTTCATTTCAACCGGCACTTGGAATATAAGAATAAAAAAAGTATATAGACAGATCACACCAGAATTTCCACAAGTTGAATGACATAAAGAAGGTTATTCCTCAAGATCAACCATGGCCCATAGCTTCAGTGTGGCTCTGCTTTTAAAACAAAGGAAGTTAAAAAAATATATAAGAAAATCTTACAGAGATATACGTCAAAAAGATAATGTTGAACAAGAAAAAAACGAAAAGTTAAAGTACATAAATTGATGCATCTGATAAACTTTGTTGCTCTTTTTACCAGCACTGATTTTTCTTTATCATTCAAAACCATGGCTTCAAGCTGTTCAGTCCGGAACACAGGGCTGAAAACAGGAATATTAAGGAATCCAAGGACCGTGCAGAAAAAGTTGACTTAAAAGGAAAATGAGGAAACAAATATACCCCCAGGCCCCATAGTTCTAAATCACCTATGATATTTACTTTTATCTAATCCCTATTAAGTGATTGTTGACATCTTCCCACTGATTTTTTCCACTTAATTTGCCATTAGTGGAGGAGAACTTTATCAACAGGAGAAGTTAATAATGGCAACTGAATGACGCACAGGGTTCATAAAATTAATTACACGACCAAAAACAAAAAGGACTGATTCTAATTCTCCAACTTTAACTTGCATTTTCTTGGCCAAAAATAAAAACATTAACTTTCATCTTCTTAAACACCAATCTTCATTTCTCAGAACATATTACTCAGAAAGGTCACCCTTCCTGCACCTATTCATGATTTCATGTAATTTGAATACAAGAAATGTATAGACCTCTGATGATCTTGGAAAATGATAATAGAATAATTTAATTGAACAAGCACAGAATTTCTCAGGATGCAGATTCAAGCTAATGATGCACAAAATCAGAAAGAGTATAATCATTGTTTCTTCATGGTATAAAATTCTCCTGAAAATATTGAGATCATCCAGGGAAAAGTAATTTATTGAAATCCTAATGTGTCGACATGTAAGCAAGGTATTTGCCCACCACATTAGCAGAATGGATCGCTGTTCTTTTTCATTTTCCTTTTGATGAAGAGGATGGAGGGATCGGCATGGGTGGGGTTCTCTTGCTAAAAAATATGATCAAGAGATCCATCACCAATAATCTCCACAGCTACAGGTTCCATCCTTGAAAAGATGAAAACGATTGGCATCTCTAACTAATATTTCTCGTTGCATAATCATTGATATATACTTGGTCACAGTGTGACAATCCCCACAAACACGAAGGTTTTTCATAATCTGCAATGGAGTCCCCGGCTCTGTGTTCAATAAACCAAATGCGATTGCAAGCCTTTCACTATGCCCACAAAGCAGGTCTCTTTTCTCATCCTCTTCAACGTCATGCAAAACACATCTCAGATCAGCAACATAACCTTCCTTAGCCATCAAACCAGAAATTATCCCTAATAACTTATTAACCTCTTCAAACTGCTCAAAGAACTTATCCCCAGTTCCAAACACATACAATCTTCTTTTTATTTCTATCCAGCTACATCCAGGATCTTTTTTGAGCCCTCTAGCTTTTATGGATTTTCGTATCATTCTCGCTTGCTCCCACTTCCCTAAACTGGCATATACATTTGATGCTAAAACATAATACCCGGTATCATTTGACTTTAGTTCAAGGATACGCTCAGCAACACGTTCTGCAACCTCTATGTTTCCACTTGATCGACAAGCACTAAGTAGAGATCCCCATAAACTTGCATCTGGCTTCACTGGCATTGAATTTACAAACTTCTCAGCTTTAGATATCAATCCAGAACGGGAAAGAAGATCAACTACACACGCATAATGTTCAATTCTCGGCTCCAAGTTGTAATCTTTCTGCATCTGGTCGAAACAAGCCAAACCCTCTTCTACTAAACCTGAATGACTACACGCATAGATTATGGCAACAAAGGCAACATGGTCAGGAATAACACCAGTTGCTTTCATATCTTCAAAAGCTCTCAGTGCTTTGTTCCCTTCTCCATACATTCCATAGGCAGAGATCATAGCGGTCCATGTCACCACATCTCTCACTTTCATATGGTCAAATACCCGAGTAGAATTTTTTAAACTACCACATTTAGAGTACATTTCAATTAGTGCATTCCCAGTTGGAACATATGTTTCAAATCCAAATCTGAAAATACAACCATGGATCTCCTTCCCTTGCCGTTTGGAAGCAAAAAAGGAGCACATAGGCAAGATGCCTAACACAGTGGCCACATCAGGCATCACTCCCTCAGTCCTCATTTGATTAATCATTCTCAACCCCGACGTGAAATCCCCAGATTGAACGCATGCTGCTATAATTGTATTCCATGTTACTCTATCACGAGTTTTCATGTTTTCAAATATTTTCAGTGACTCACTCAATAGTCCACATTTAGCATACATATCAACCATAGAGTTATTGACAACGAGATCTGAATCAAATCCCAATTTAACTACATCACAGTGAATTTCTTTCCCCAGGTCCTTTTCAGCTAACTGAGTAGAAACAGAGAGGAGCATCACACAAGTAATAGAATCAACTTTCAGATCAACCTTCATAATCTTAGCAAGTTTCAATGCTTCATCATAATTAACATATTGAATATAACAATTAATCATGGAGTTCCACGAGACAGAATCCCTGCACACCATTCTGTCAAATACTTCACGCGAAGCTGGCAAGTCGCCACATTTCCCATACATGTCAATAAGAATATTATCAGCAGTAACATCACTCTGAAACCCATTTTTCTTCATGTACTCATGAGTGAATTTTCCAAATTCCAAGTCATGTAAATGACCACAAGCACGAAGAACAGACGTAATAGTTAGTAAATCAGGTTTAAACTTATTTACCATCCGCATAAACAACATGGTCGACTCTTTATATAACTCCATCTGAGAATACCCACATATCAACGTGTTCCAAGTGACAGTATCTCTAACAACCATCTCATCAAAAATCTTCCGTGCATCCGCGAGCCTATTAAACTTGAAGTACATAGAAAGAAGTCCATTGCTTACCACAACAGCGTCGTGAAGCCCTATCTTCTCAACCAAACAATGAACTAGTTCACCTTCTTTAACATTAACCAAACCTCCACAGGCAAGCAAAACACTCGAAACAGTAAAAGAATCGGGCACAATTCCCGCTATTCTTGCCATACGATAAACTTCCAATGCTTCTACCCAATACACATTTGCACTATACCCTGAAATCAAACTATTCCAAGACACAACATCCCTTTCAGGCATTCCACCAAACATCTTTAAAGCTTCATCCAAACAACCAAATCTCGCATACATATCAACCAGAGCATTCCCAATATACAAATCTGAGCCTAAATCCATCTTCAAAACGTTCTGATGAACAACTTGTCCAATCTCAACATCAACCAAACCTGCACACGAGTTGATAACTGAAGGAAAAGTACATTTATCAGGTAAAACGTCCATTTTCCGCATTTGGCTATAGAAACCAAGTGTTTTAGAGAATAACCCATTGTGGGTAAAAGCTCGAATGATTGAATTCCATTGGTAAACATTGGCTGAAGGTGAAACTTTGCAGAAAACTGAGAATGAAGAATTTGGGTCCTTGAACTGGGCATATTTGCTTATGAGTTTACCAGAGAAGAAGGAAGAGTTTTCAAGTCCTAGAGTTATAATTTTAGAGTGGATTAGGAGGAGTTGTTTAGGGTTTGATGCTGAAGATAAGGCTTTGGAGAGTGAAGAGTAAAGAATTTGATTTGTAGCTCCATGTAAAGTGCTCAACTTTGTTGTAGTTTTCATGAAGCTTAAGCATACTGTGGATGCGGAGTTAGATTTTTACCTAGAAGAGGTTTATAAAATTTCCATAAGGGCTAAAATAATTAATTTTTTTATCATAGGGGCTAAAATAATTAAAGTATAACATTTTTCTAAACTCTAAATTAAATTTATAACCCTTAAAATAAGTATGCTTGTATAAATTAAGATTTACGCTGACAATGCATCAAATATTTTTTTCTAATAGCCTTATTATCCTATACATTGGCGGTAGAAAAAATTTAACAAATGCCTAATTTTTAGGGTTTAAATGCTAGAGTTTATAGTCAAAATTTTAGTGTTTGTGGTTAGATTTTAAGGTTTGAAAATAGACTTCATGGTTTAAATTTAATGATTTAAGGTTTAAAATTTAAATGTTAGGGTTTTTGAAATTTACTTGCGAATAAACTTTCCACTTATAGTGGATCTAATAATTAATGTATAATTGCAATAATTGAAGAAGAGAAAACTATCGAGTCAAATCAGCTTTAAAAATAAATTAGTTTTATGATTAAACTTGATTATTTTATTTTACTTAGAGAAAATGAACTCAAAATTTTATAATATCCACAGAAAATTAAAACGTTTGAAAGACTTAAAATTTTAGTTTCACTATAAACTTGACCCAATGCAAATATAGACTTATCTTGATAGAGCGGAAAGAAAATTAGAAAAATAGTTCGAATAATTGGTGTGGCAATGAGAATGATTTCTAGATATGGGAAGCCATACCATTGCGTTTGTAGTGTGGTAATGATGAAGGACGACGAGAAGTTTTCAAGAGGTTTCGGGTGTCGGATTTCTCATCTTTCAATCTCAGATGATGCTAACAAGAATTCGGGGGCTATGAATGCCGTACAACTTGCCTAAAACGGTGAAATGCAGCTTTTTGACAAAAAGATTAGTATGACCGATCCTTCTTAATCGTCAGCATGATTAGTTATTTTCAAATGATTAAAAAAATTATAAATTAATATTACTTTGTAATCACTCATCTTTTCTCATACAACTAGTTTATTGTCGTTATATCAAATCCATAACCTCCAACGGACGTGAAAAAAGAGTCAAAATCCGACTCTCATGATCCGGCAACACATCCTCGCAATCCGTCTTACTTAGATCACTAGATCAATTGATGGATCTCTTTATTCTCACTTTTTTAATTTTTTATTCACTATTTCTGACAATTGCTAGGTTTCGAGAAACAACATGGATGGTATATTTTCAACTGATTCGATTTAAAGTAAAATGATTATTGATTGTCTTGCCAATTTTACAAATTCCTTTGATGGTTGCCTTAATCTGTACCTAATTTCTTAGGAGATGTTTTTGCACAGGGACTTGTATTGTCCCATACTTGCGTTTAGTTTTTAGCTAATGTAATGGTCTTTGGCCTTCCTTTCGATTAATATATGAGAAAATATTACATGTAGTAGCAAAACAAGTTTTCATAAGTGGTTTTAGTTTAAAGGTTAAGGGTTTGTTTTAGTATTTAGAGTTAGAATTTAGGGATTTAGAGTTAAAGATTGAGATTTTAAGTTTTAAAGAGATTAGTCAAAATATTAAAATTTTTAAAAGTTATTTTTTTTTCAAAATGAACTTAAGTTTTTTTTTGAATAGTCTAAAGGTGATTAAAAGGTAGTATATGTTCATACATATTCTTAACCCTTTGACAATGCACACACATCTTGTAAACAAAGCGGTTGAACCCAGGTCTCCTAAGATGAACATCATCCTCTTTTCCACTGACACCACACGTTGAAAAAATTATTAGATGCGACTGGCTCACTACGTCATCCATGGTCCCATCCAATAATAATTTTCCATCTCATTTTTTTTCAAGGTGAATCTTCACATCTTTCCTACATGTCATTAAATGAATGAATCTCATTGGATATGACCATAAATAACGTGGTGAGCTGGGACCATGTAATAATTTCTCCACGTTGGGTTCAAAATGAACTTAAGTTAATAAAGTTATTATTATGTTTTTTTATAAAACAATTAATTTACCAAATTTGTAATTTACCTCATATATGTTAGACCGTTAGACTTTCCACATTAAATCCTCCTAAATTACAAATTACAAAGTTTAAGCTAGACGTAGACATAGTTCTCCTGTCCTATAAATTAGAGATAATTGTGTTTAAGTGTAATTAAACTCACTATCTTCTTAATGTTGACTAATGTTAGTGTCAATCAAACTAACACTCAATCAACTAAAAATAAAAATCGCCAGTTTCATAATTCTTGAGAATCATGTATTTTAATAACTGTGTTAATCTACAGATTTATTAAGAAAGCTTGACCGTTTAAGTCTGATTTTATGAGTTCAGTCAAAAACTTTGTATCCCATAAAATTTTTAAATTTCAAACATTGAAACAGAGCTCGAATAGCTCAGTTTGTTAGAGCGTGTGGTTGTTAACAAGGTCGGCCTTCTAGCGTTTTATGATTTTCTCCTTTGAATGGACCCGATAACAATTCTAGCTAATAAATAATTACTATTGGTATTATATAAATAATTCAGCTGTTAAGTGAATTGGCCTATTAGCTCAGCTGGTTAGAGCTTCGTGCTAATAACGCGAAGGTCGCAGGTTTGAGACCTGCATGGGCCATACGCTGTCGTTTCCTCCAAATCCCATCAGTTTAGATTTGCTGCCCTTTTCTTTCATCTTGCTTTATTATTGATTTATTTGGAATACAGAGCCCGAAAACTTTACTCACCAAACAAACAAACCTTGTTTTCCGTTGCAGTAAAATTGGATCTTCCAACATCAAGCTCCCACGACGGCCTCCTTCCTTTCCCTTCATAGGCAATGTCATATTGCTTAGCAAATCTTCACTTGAGAATTGAGATGGAGTCAAAACTCGACATCTCCACACAAAGTTTGGTGACATGATAACATTCGTCCCGGTCCGTCCCCTCTAATATATGTTCTTGATCACTCTCTCGCTCACCAGGCCTTAGTCCAGAAAGGTTATGTTTTTGGTGATCGACCCTCTCCTGTTAACCACAGTTCAAGGAATATAATATAAATATTATCATTAAAAAACTTAAATCTTCTCGGTCCTTATCCAACTTTACCAAACCAAAGGATTTATCCATTCTTAATTAATTAATAGAATTAATTTGACAACATAAAACAACAGTTGGAACAGCTCAGTTGGTTGGAGCGTGTGGCTGTTAACCACAAGGTCAGGAGGTTCAAGCCCTCCTTCTAGCGTTTGTCATTTTTTGCTTTGAATTTGCCGAACAATACCATAATCTAATACTAATTATAATCAATAAAATTTGGCCAATTGAGTGTATTGGCCTATTAGCTTACTGGTTAGAGTGTCGTGCTAATAACATGAAGGTCATAAGTTTAAAACCTACATGGGCCATTCTTGGGTCTTAATTACCAAACGCTGTCTTTACCTCCAAATCCCATCTCCCTTCAGTTTTGTTTTTGCTGCCCTTTTTAGTTTTCTTTCATCTTGCTTTATTTGAAATAGAGTAATTGTATAGATCATATTAGGAATCTAGAAGATGTACGAGCATTATTGCCATACAAATGTGATGTAATACATCCATACCTTTCCTTTAGATCTTCAAGTTTTCTTTATTACCACTTACTAATACATATATAACTTATATATAAATGCGTGCATGGCCCAGGTCGATTTAGGGATGGTAACAGGGAGGGACGAGCAGGAGGGTTTCTGGCCACTTGGCTCCGACCTGAAATTTAAAAGTTTTAAATCGACTTTGTCCTACTCTAAGTTTAATATATTTTATATCTAACCCTCTCGACATAATAAAAACATAATCTGACCCCGTAATTTTAACAAAAAAATCCGACTATACCCTACTCATCCTGAAAATTGAATAAAAATATTAAATATAATAAATATATCGGGTCAAGGTAGGTAGGGCAAGGATTTTTTATCTTAAACATGAACCCGGCCCGACATAATAAAAGCATAATCCGACCCGACCCGATCCCAAAATTTAACAAAAAAAAAATATTATACCTAATTCGCCCTGAAAATGAATAAAAATTTTAAATATAATATAATAAATTTATATAAATACATCGAGCCGGGCATGGCAAAGAATTTCTATCCTAAACATGAATCTGACCTGTCTGAATCTGAAATTCAAGGAGAAAAAATCTGAGTGGGGCGAGGCGCATCGAGTCATATCAGGTTTAAATAATTTTGTCATC
The DNA here is from genome assembly GCA_019671005.1 of Hibiscus mutabilis. Lineage (NCBI taxonomy): Eukaryota > Viridiplantae > Streptophyta > Magnoliopsida > Malvales > Malvaceae > Hibiscus > Hibiscus mutabilis. The sequence goes on along the minus strand of CM033751.1, from coordinate 38,614,903 downwards.
CTTAGGTTGATTTTACTAGTTTACTTTACTTGGTGCAAATAATCAATGTGATCTTATCATAGTGTTTTAATATAAACTTTTTTTAATGTGCATTAAAGTGAATGTATTTGAATAATTAAAAAAATTACTACTTCCGTCTCGCTGAAAATGTCCAGTATTGACTTTTTTTAAGTTAAACTTTTTAAATTTTGACTATTTATTACTTTAAATGTATTATTGGTAAAAATATGAAAAAAATATATTTTAAAAACCTTATATCAAGTAGTTTAAAAATATATATTTTATAAAATTTAATTAATTCAAATATTTAAAATAATTGTGGCCAAAATAAAAAAAATGACTTTTTAAAAATTAATACTACATAAAATTGGTGGGACAAAGGGAGTACTTAAGATCCACATATACCGCGTAAAAGATTAATGCTTATCTCTTTTATATATCAAATTCAAATTTGGATGTGCATTAAAGTAATCAATTACAAAATTATTAAAAAAACATATGTATTAGAGAATAATGTTAATCTGATCTATGCTTCCTTAAAAAAATATTAAAAAGTTCCCTAAAAAAGTATGGCTCGGCAAAATTAGGGAAATATTGGGGCTATGAATTAAAATTAGGGAAATGGGTTGGTTGTGATTCTACGTAAAAACTAAACTGATTCAACACAAACTTATTCTGCAAAAGGAGTTTTTGAGTATTTTAATATTTTCCTTGCAGCAGGGGAATCAAAATATTTTTATATTTTCTAGTGAAAGCTATCTGAGAAGGCGTTCTCCTGCATGCTGTATGCATGGTTCACGTCGTCCAGGGCAGACAAAAGCTGCCGAGATTCCCACTAACGTCAGATGGCATGCATAAAAGCTGCCTCATGCATGTGGGAGCAATCAATTCAAGTTTTAAAACTTCTCCTCCAAGTGGTGTTTTGCAGCGCGGGTAGGGCCGTAGGGGGAGCGTTTGATTGCTATATAAACATTTGAAAAGCTGATCGACTCATAAAAATTAATTTTTTAATTTTGAATTATTTGAGTCAAATTTTTTAAGTTATTTGATTCAGATCGAATAACTTGAAAAAATTTTAATTTCGAGTTGAGTTTAAATTTTCAGATTTCGAGTTATTCAATTTTTCGAATAACTCAAAAATATCTCCTTTAAATTACAGTGGCTAATTGTATATTTAACCCCTGTAATTTTATGTCTAATTTTATTTCAGTCATGTCTTCTTTTTTTTGTCTTTTAGTTTTCTTTTCTTTACAATTTGGTCACTTTTCAGATTCATTTTTTATTTTATTTAATGAAATTTTTATTTGTATCTTTTATATTATGTTATTTATTTTATGTTTTAATTTCTGTATTTAATTTATAGTATTTAATTTATCGTTTTTAATTTTTCGCACTTTTAATTTTCTGCATTTAAATTTTTGCAATTTAATTTACGTATTTTATTTTGTTTGTTCTGATCTGCTTTTGAATTTTTAATTTATGCATTTTATTTCCGTTAATTCGGTCATTTCCAGATATTTTAATTTATGCATTTCTTTTCCCTAAACATTTTCAAAATGTATTCGAAATAAAAAAACCGCCATAAAAAAACCCTTATACCTCAAAATTTTAGTTATTACAACGGTGTGTTTTAAATTTATCAAATATTCCCCTAAACTGGAAAATATATCTTGGGCACTATTTTTCTCCTTCCGCTATGTAACACCCGCGGCCCAGATGCTACAATTGGGCCACAAGCCCAATACCACTCCCATAAAAAAAATTACTTTTAAACGTCAATAAAATCAAACTCGTAAATCCAAACATGTCATAACCAAAGCATTTAAATCCACACTTACTTAAACATTCAAAATAGTTTAAGGAGCACCAAATACAGTAATAAAACTTTTAACCAATACAAGTTAAATTAAATAGAGTTACAAATACACAAGGTCATACGAATACATAGCCCATTACATCTAAGTACTTGTACTCTACCAAAAGGCCAATGTTGGATCCTTGCTTCGATGGTGCTCTGCTACGCTCGAACTATCTAACAACCTGCGAACGGAAACAACAATTTCGAACGTTGAGCTAACAAAGCTCAGTGGATACACAACCACTCGACCATGCTTCAGGTGAATCATAATTAAGAGCATGCTATGAAATATGATGTCAAGATAAGATAAAGTAATGGCGCTACCATAACCTTTTAAACACATGCTATAGAACAACCAACACCTCAACAACATCAGTAGATAAATAAACAAACCAGGAGTGAGGCCCAATGTCACCCGACACTGGGAAACCCACCCATGCTCGGAATCTCACATCGAGCGGTATATTCAGAAACTCGCATCGAGTCTTCGCTCGGAATCTCGTATCGAGCGGGGCTCAGAATCTCACATCGAGCAAGTATTATCACCCAGAATCTCACATGATGACCTTCATTCATCACCCGAAAATATCAAATCGGATGGTCTTCATGTGTTGCAACACTCACTCACTAGGTATCCGGATCCCATCAAACAAGGACTCATAACCAAACAAGTGCCCTCACCTGGCACGACCACAACTGATCCACCAAGGATCCCTAAAGACTCGCTTACCAAGCAATTTACGTTTATTTCAATACTCAATAGCCATTTAATCCAAATAAGCAAGAATAAACATTCATTCTTGGTTTTACCAGTCATTTTATATCATAAGAGACCCTTTAGAACCTTAGTGGCAAATTATAGAACCCCCGAACTTAAAGCGTAAAAACTTGGGCAGATTGCCCAGCGAGTACCGATACTCTGAAGTGAGTATTGGTACTCCTATCTAGGTATCGGTACTCTATCGCGAGTACCGATACTCGATTTAGATTTGAAAGAATTTTCCCTTGCCCGTACCGATACACTTCGTGCCGTATCGGTATTGGGATCTCCCCGTACCGATCTTTACCCATACCGATACGCCTACCCTAGCGTACCGGTACGTAAAACCTTTCTAGGCAATGCAACAGTGGGTACCGATATGCCCCTAACGTACCGGTATTCCAACGCGTTACTGGAATTCTGATCTAATAAATGGTACCGATACATAGAGAGGCATATCGGTACGCCTCTCATAGTTCATTCCCTAAGATACGAAGGGGTACCGGTACGCAACCACCCCGTATCGGTACTCGAGCCCTAATTTTAAAACCTGAAGCTCGGGATTACACCAATCCCCCTTAGCCTCCATGGTTAAGTCCTAAAGCGTTCCTACCAATTATGAGGAGTCATTAGGTGAGTTTCTAGCCATTTTTCCCTTAAACATCAACAATTATAAGATTTACTATTGATGACCACCCAAGCTCTAAATTATCAAAACATCATATATCAAGCAATACATACCAAAATGATGATGCACATGAACACACGGAAGTTGAAGTGTACTAACCTCGAATTACAAGCTAAAAGGAACCCCAACCTCCACCTCAAGCTTTCTTCTTCCCTTGGGCCTTTGAATGTTCTCCAACCTCTTTAACTACAAGGAGATGTTGTAAATGAGTTACAACAATGTTAAGAGATTAAAAGAAGCTCAAAGGACGATTCAACAACAAGAAATGAAATTAAAAACACCATTCTCATTCTTACACTAAAATCCTCACTAAAACCACTTCTTCCACCATTGCAAGCAAAACTTACCTTGGATTGTAGATCCTTGGATGCCTAACAACTTTCCCTTCTACACCAAACCGAGATTTCAACTTAAAACTAGCAAAGATGGTGTTTTTCTTCTAACCCCATTGAAGAGAAGGTGAAGAGAATGGGAGAAGCTTTTTGGAGACAAAATAACCTCATGCCTTACAAAAATCTGCAGCCCCTATGACTTCACCCCTCTCATCTTTCCTTCAATTATGTTTTTACCATGATGCCCCTCTCAAAAACCCCTATAACTCAAGCCCAAAATCAAAACCAAACCCACCAAGGTTTAAGGACCAACAACAAGACCCAAACGCGAGGCTTGTACCTTAGGTTAGCCCAACGCTCGGGTTCCTAAAACCCGGGTCGTTACACGCTATCTTTGGCCTCGCCTTGGCCTTACCTAGATAAGAATGAGGTTTTTAACGAGGCCCGTAATTTAATGAAATGACTCGAACTTATATGTATTTAGATATTATATTATTAGAAAATCGTTTAAATTTGAACCAAAACATACTATAATAATATAAATAGTTACAATTAAGATTTGTACATAAACTCAAAAAATTGACTCGACTCGAACTCGCTAAACTCGACTCGAATTGAAAAAAATTCAAATTAAGTTCAGGTTATTAAATTAGACTCGTCAACTCGAATAACTCAAAATTTTTTGACTCGACTCGCTCGAACGCTCACCCCTAATTTGAAGGGTGGGAAGGGGAGTGTGGTTTCCAAAGCAAAGAGTAAAGGTACATTTTTTTTAAATTTGGTTTAATATTTTTAATATAAATATTTAGTTTCCTATAAACCATTCATCAATATCTTTATAAGTTATTATTGTTATATATGTGCATTAACATATTTTTTATTCGTGTAGGAAATCTAATTTAGTTGAAGGAAAGAATTTAGTTTTAGAGAAAAAATTAATTTGATCATACATTTTGTTCGGTTTTTCAATTGTCAAGTAAGTTTATTTTATTTAATTTTAAGCAGATACATCTTTAAGTATTTCTTAATTATTGTAATAAACTTAGATGATAGTAAATTTTTCAAATTGTTTAGCTATTTAATTAGTCAGTAATATAAGTTAAATGACATGTGTGACATGGGTATTATTTAAACACTCGATTGTTATATAAACATTTGAAGGGTGGGAAGGGGAGTGTGGTTTCGGAAGGAAAACAAGGTGCGTTTATTTATATATTTTTTGAATTCGGTTTAATTTTTTTTCGAGCATAAAATTTATTTAACTTTCTTATAAGATATGTCTCTATATTTTTATAAGTTATTATTGTTATATATGTTCATTAACATATTTTTTATTGTGTAGGAATCCAATTTAGTTGAAAGGAAGAATTTAATTTTAGAGAAAAAATTGATTTGATCGTACATTTTGCTCGATTTTTCAATTGTCAAGTAAGTTTATTCTATTTAATTTTAAGTAGTTACAACTTTAAGCATTTTATTAGCTATTTAATTATTGTAATAAACTTAGATGATAGTAAAGTTTTGAAATTGTTTAGCTATTTAGTTAGTTAATAATATAAGTTAGATGACATGTGTGACATGAGTATTATTTAAATACTCGATATATATATAATATGTCACATGAGTATTATTCAAATATCTAATATATAATATTTTATGTAGTATAAAATGTATTAAAAATTTTAGATACTTGAAAATAATAATATTTTATAATATTAAAAAAATTCTAAATAGTTGTTTTGCATATTAGTTAGAAATATGGCATATGAACAAGTTTTATTGCAACTTGATCATGTTCACATCTCTTCTCATCTAGTAAGTAAACTTATAACTTATTTAATTATTTACGAATTCATAATATCATTTATTCATTCTAAGTAATTAATTTATTTTACAGGTCAATCATCGTTTCCAGCCTCGACGATCAAAGCCAAAGACACCATCTGATCGCATAGTTATTTACTTGCAGATGACCAGATTTTATAATGTAAAATTTCTTTAGGGATATAAGTTGGTCCCTGGGTTGATAACTGCGCTGATTGAATGGTGGAGACCAGAAACTCACACATTTCATTTTCCAGTCGGGGAATGTACGATAACCCTGCAAGACGTAGCTATACAACTTGGTGTCCCAATAAATGGGAATAAGTGACGAGGCATGATAGCTACGATGTATTTCAATTGTGCAATGAATTACACGGGAAAGTACCTTATATGTCAGATATGAGAAGGACACGTGTAAAATTATCATGGTACTGTTTATAGACGAAATTAGTTGGTGTTATTTTTAAAATCACCGTAGAAAGTGCAATATTTTGGGAAATTATTTGTGTTCTACCATATTTTGGGTGGGGGGGGGGGAATTAAATACAATAAGAAGCACACCATGAGATTTGCATTGTAGCATGAGAATGGATGAATTCAGACAGGTATAAAAATGAATTTGATATTAATTAAGAAACATGTTCCAAAAAAGCTAAAAGAATGCAGCAATGGTATCCCTCTCTTAGGTTAACAGGAAATATTTATACTGAGTAAGTACATTTAGTTAATTAGATAAACTGCTCATCTTTGTTCCCTTATATTCAATTAAGTCATGAATTCTATAATCACTAAGAACATTTTCGTAGAGTCCTCTTTTTCCCTCTAGATTAGGATTAGATTTACAATTTGTCAAACAAATATTTATATTAAATGTTGAGATATTTATTTTGATATAACTCAATGAAAAATATTTTGGACCTAAACATAATTGCAAAAATAAATCTAAGTCTAACAAACTTGAAAAATATGTTTCAAAGTTTTAAAACCTCAAAAATATGTGTTATTAATTGTTTTATAATTAGAAAACATTTTTGAGTTGTTTAAAATATTTTAAAAATGTTTTAAAGATTTTAAAAGCATGAAAAATACTATTTGGCACTTTTTATGAAGGGTATAGGTACGAGGGTACCGATACGCCCCCTAAAATTTTGCAACGACTCTTCCTTTTTAAGTCGGTACCGATACGCCAAGTCGAGTACCGATATTGATAGTTGCAGAAGTGCATTAATGTTGGTTTTTCACCTTCCAACGGCTCCAAACCACCCCCAACGAATATAAACGGCTAGAATTACATTCCTCACTATAAATATAAGTATTGGACACTTGAAGAACAAGAGGATGGACATCCAAGCTTAAAGTTCAAGAGGGTAATATTTAATTGTCTTTTTCTTTGTAATATCTTGTATTTCTTTAAAGACTAATCTTATTGAGCCAAATTGTGTAAACACACACCTAGATAGGTAAATTATGTTTATTTTGTCATGACATCGTAATTGAGGGATAGGTTCTAGTTGATCCTTACAAAAACTAGGGAGAGGGTTTTATCTTAGCCTATGTAAAGATATGGATGTAAGGTTATCCCTTGAGCCTGTAAAAAGGAAGAATTCATTGTTAGTGAATTGAGAATTCTTTAGTGTGTATACTAAGGTAGTGAATGTAGACCTTGGTTAGATGGTCGAACCACTCTAAAATCGATTGTGTCAAAATATCCATTTTTCGATTTTTGTTTTCCCAAATTCAAAGAAATCTCTACACCCTTCATCGGAGTTAATTTCGATTGAAGACATCGAGTCTGTCACTAAATATTAGTGCAATATAATAATAAAATAAAGTTCGACTAATAATAATTCAACATCTTGCTCAGGTTTCCCCTTTCACACAATCTCTTGTACCATCATTCGATTTTCTGTTCATAACATAGAGAATACATGTCTTTAAAAACAAAAGAAATTATAAAAAAAAAAACTTGCATTAAGTTCGACTTCTTTTATGTTACATTAACCAAATAAGATATTACAAATATAATTTTTTTAAATAGTTTAAAGATGATTACAAAGTAGTATATGTTCATACATATTCTTAATTAGCACCATAATCTTCACAGAAAAAAATAAACAAGTGAAAGTTAATCTATAAATGTTTGTGGTGCGACTTAAAACTAAGATAAGATAAAGCCATGAAACAAGTGAAAGCTAATTTATAAATGTTTGTGGTGCGACATAAAAGAGGCAAATCAATGTATTATTTGATGCAATAAATACCCTAGCAATCTATATTCTTCATCAGATGCCTCAGTTGCCTTTGTTATTTTTTTATGCATTTTACTCATTGTGTCATTTTTTCCCAATATTTTCCAATATAACCATTAAAATAGACGGCTAATGCAACGACAGATACGAATAAAAAGATGATTCATCCCACGATTACCCTGGTCAAGACCGACATTTCCATTATGGATGTCCGATGTCTCTATATATGTTGGATTCACAACAATTTAGCATATAAAACTATAAAAATCAAGTTAAAATTCAAAAATATTTTAATATTCATAAAAAAATACATGTTAGCTTGAATTTATGTAACACCCTAATCAGTATTCTATATCCAATACTAATTAGAGTATCACATGAAGAATATACCAACTTATCCCATTATTATTCATAAGAAAAATTGTAAATTATTCATTTTACTATGTTTTTTTTCTTCAGAAGAATCATTTTATCGAATTTTTGTCCTATCGAATTAAGTCCGATTTCATGCAGCAACTTAACAATTATTTTATACAATGTATAAAGAATATAACTGCCTAAAACAAAAATCTACCCGATTGTTCAATTAATCTCTATTGGTTATTACCCGATTTTAAATATAATATGATTACTTATCATTCCATTTTCTTTAAACCAGTAAATAACCAACTAGTTTTAACATATACATGTCATCTAGAAATTTCAAACACATCAAAAGATGTTATTACTGATACCTTGATTATACTTCCAATAAGTAGGATGCCTGCTCCTTACTCTGGTTTCTGCTTTTTACCTATGCGTGAAAACCATCACACGCTAAGTATTTACTTAGTGAGGCAATTAATAATATCTAGTGCAATATAACATAATTATAACTATAACTATAACATGTAACTGTATTCATGCATTTTGAATCACTAGATATGTCTTAACACCATGTTAATAATGTATTAACATAATATAAACCGGATATAAATTTCTTACCAATATACTTGCCATAACATTGAGAGTTTGTAAACTCTTTCATCTGAAACTCTTTCACCTGTTTATCAATTATTTACCGATTTCATAGCCCGATTTAACAGCCCAAATATAGACCTATGAGGACCCTGGATACACGAGTCGAATATGCACCGAAGTTCTTCCCGCACATTTATAAGGTTGTGCTTACCATAATACCTGCACATTTATAAGGTTGTGCTTTCCATACACTAAGTGTCCTCTATGTACATTATAGTGCTATCCCGGTTATGCATCGTGCTGTTGGACTCTATGGCACGCCAACTATATCATGTCCCTCAATTGACTTATTTTGGCATAATTTTCGTATTTAATCCATCCATGGCAATGTATATCAATTTAAATTACATCGGGAAGCCGAAATAATATTCATAGCATATCATTATCAATAACTAGTGATCAATGCATTTATTTTCAACCTTTGACATATTTTATATGACCAATGACAATATATATACCAGGTAGACTCATCGCAAGTCATACCGGTGATGTATAAAACATCCACGTTTCATGTTATGTATGTATTGCACTCACCTGATGCCTCACTAGCAACCTTTACTATAGCTTGTAGCTTTACTCTTGAATTTTTCCCTTATCTTTAAACTTGCTCGTAAAACAATCTTAATCACGTTCACGATCTATAAAATCATAATTTTCCAAACACATACATTTCAAAAGCATATGTCAGTATCATTCTAACATAAGTACATATTAGGAATAAAATTCCTAAAAATCCTTTATTATTCATAATTCTCCCAATTTCACAAGAAAATCTTAAATCTCTTAAAAATAACCATAAAGTGAATTCTTTTAGAATTCACCTCAACTTTCCAAATTATTCAAAATGGTCTATTGCCATTAAACTTTAAATTCAAACACTTAACAACATAATCAAGTATTCTAAGAATACTTTCAAGTTTAACACATAACTTTCTAATCAATTTCCATTTTACTTTCAATTTTCCTTAATGTACTATTTGATCCTCAACACTTTGAAAACTTCCAAATTGATCCAATTTGAACCCTTCTAACATTAAATTTCAGCATAGCACATCAACTATTCAACATTTGCACCTTAATCCTTAAATTTCCCAAAATATGCGAAAAGGTCCCTAGAACCTAACAAAGTTCCAAATTGGTCCAAACAACATTTTAAGCCTTGTAATATCTTTCTCACATCATTTCTAGCCTTACGGAAATTTTCCATAAGTTTCCCCAATTATTTTCCTAAAGGCCGAACATGAAGGGTCTTTACTTTCAAATTTTACCAACTTGATTCAAGCATGAATCCAACTTCTAAACCTTATTTCCAAGCTTCTAAAATCATTTCCATATCAAAATCAACCCATTACCATCCAAGAATTCATTTCCTATTTGATCACTTGATTTTGACAAATTGTCCAAATGGTTAATAATAAAAAATTTGGGATATTACAATTCTTCCCCCTTAAGAAAAATCGTCCTCAATTTTCCTTACATACTTGGTTCAAAAAGATACGGATACTATTTTTTCATTATTTCTTCTGTTTCTCATATAGCTTCTTTTCTGATTGTCTATCTGTTTGAGGATGGAAAGCAGTGCTAAAGTGTAACCGAGTTCCCAATGCCTCATGCAATACACTCTAAAACCTGAAAGTAAACATTGGATCTCTATAAGAAATGATAGACATCGAAATTTCATGCAATCTAACAATTTCCTTAATATATAACTCCGCCAACTTGTTCAAGGAATAATCTGTTCGAACTGGTATGAAATGTGTCGTTTTAATCAAACGGTCTACAATCATCCAAACCGAATATTTCTTTATGGACGTCCATGGTAGACCTGTTACAAAATCCATTGTAACTTTTTTCCCATTTCCACTATGGAATTGAGATCGGGTATAACAACCCTGATGGAACTTGATATTCCACCTTTACTTGTTGACATGCTAAACATTTAGCAACAAACTCAGTGATTGCTCGCTTCATACCAGGTCACCAAACAACTCTTTACATCTTTATACATTTTGTTGTCTCACGGATATATAATTAAATGACTAAAATGTGCTTCTGAAAATATTTCCCTTTTTAAATCCTCACCTTCAGGAATATACACACGTCCCCTATAACATAAGCATATATTTGATTTTACTTCAAAATCCTTAAATTCACCACATTCAACTTGCTTCTTCTTTTACAAGCATTCATTATCCTTTGTTTGTAACTCTTTAATCTTTTTTTATCAGAGTAGGTTTGATTTGAAGCTCAGCCATTATTGCACCATTTTCCTGTAACTTTAACTGAGCATTCAATTTTCTTAAGGCAGAAAATGTCTCCCAGCTAAGTGCATCCGCTACCATATTAGTCTTCCCCAGATGGTAATCAATGATTACATCATAATCTTTAATCAATTTTATCCATCTTTTTTGCCTCAAATTAAGCTCATTTTGAGACAACAAATATTTCAAACTTTTATGATCCATGAAAATGTAGCATTTTTTTCAACATATAAGTAGTAACGCCAAATCTTCAAAGCGAACCCCACTACAGCCAATTTTAGATCATGAGTAGGATAATTCCTCTCATGAGTTTTGAGCTGTTGAGAAGCGTACACTATAACCTTTACTTCTTGCATCAATACACATCTCAAACCATTATGGGATGCATCACTATATATTGTAAAATCCTTCCCAGATTCTGGTTGTACCAAAACATGAGCTTCCGTTAATATCTTCTTCAATTTGTAAAATCTTTCTTGACACTTTTCTGTCCATATAATTGGCACACCTTCCCTTCATAGCTTAGTTATTAGAGCAGAAATCATTGAAAAGTCTTTCACAAACCACCGATAATAACCAACTAATCCCAAGAAACTTCTCACTTCGGAGGTAATTTGCAAAATTTTCCATTCAAGTATGGCTTGAACCTTCTTAGGATCAACTCGAACTCATTCCTCAGAGATTATATGTCCAAGGAAAGCTACTTCAGACAACCAGAATTCGTACTTTGACAGCTTTGCATATAGTTTCTTTTCTCGAAGGATCTGAAGAACTACTCACAAATGAGTATCGTGATCCTCTTTGGTTTTTGAATAAACCAATATATCATCTATAAATACCACCACAAATTGGTCTAAAAATGGCTAAAATATCCAATTCATCAGATCAATAAAAACGGCCGGTGTATTGGTATGTCCAAAAGGCATTACCACAAACTCGTAATGTCGTATCTAGTTCTGAAAGCTATCTTTGGTATATCTACTTCTTTGATCTTCAATCTATGATACCCCGATTGAAGATAAATTTTAGAAAACAACGTTGCTCCTTTAAGTTTATCAAATAGGTCATCAATCTTTGGTAAAAGATATTTGCTCTTCACCGTCACTTTATTAAGTTGACGGTAATCCACACATAACCTCCTTGATCCATCTTTCTTTTTCACAAACAAGACTGGAGCTCTCCAATGTGATATACTTAGTCGTATAAAACCTTTATCCAATAATTCTTGTAATTAAGCCTTCAGCTCTTTAAGTTCTGTAGGAGCCATTCTATAAAGTGCCATTGATATTGATGTTAGTCCAGAATGCACATCAATACCAATTTTCCACCTCTCGATCTAGAGGTAATTCTAGCAACTCATCCAGAAAAACATCTAGAATTTCTGCATCGTAAATACTTTTTTCGGATTTATCCTTGTTTCCAAAATATTTATCACATGAGCTAAATAAGCTTCATACTCATGTAATAAAAATTTTCCAGCAATTACAGCTGTAAACTCATGCTCAAATAATTTTGCCTTTCTCCCACAAATATAATTTCTAAACCATCTGCTTCTTTTAAGATTTTTTTAATCGACATTCAACCGTAGCCTCTTATACCGATAGCCAAACCATTCCAAGAATGACTTCAAACTCTTGGAAAGGCAATTCTTTAAGATTAGCTGGAAATTCTCTTTCTTGAATCTTTATGGGGCACTTTTTACTTATTCAAACTACTTTGGCGTTTTGCCCTAATGGATTAATAGCAACTACCTCACTTGAAATTTGTTCTACTAGAATATTTCTTTCGAGTATATTTTTCTTTGAATTTTTTTAGAAAAGAATTCCCATGAAATCTGTTCTGGAAGAATCCGTGCAGTGACTACATTCCACTACACGCTCACTTGCTCCATTAGAAGGGATACTACTCCTTTTAACTTTCCTTGATCATCACAAAAAATCCTACTCAACATGATCTTAATATCATTTAACCAATAATTAGCAGCCATAGAATCAACATCAGTGTCACCTTTAAATTCTAATGCTTTCATTTTCCTTAATTCCTTTGAACTGATACTGATACTCGTCGATTTACAATGACATCCATTGCTTGAAGAAATAAGCCTTGATCTTGTAAATGCATATTTCGTTGTTCCTGAACCAATGGCTCTATATGCTGCTGATCCTAAGGCGGATTTTAGTTCACCTTATTACTTTCACTCTGAGCAGGCATATCACAATCGATTGCCTAACAAGATTCTCGATGATCTAACATATGTTAATGTCACAATCATCCATTTTTTTATGTAAGGAGCAACAATACTAATTACTAGGCATCCAATTATATTCATACAAGTATCAGTAAATTTTGACATCCTAGTGGCATGTTTAATTTCGACTATTTATATACCTGATTTACGTCCAGAACCGGCTAAACCTGTAGCTCTAATACCAATAAATGTAACACACTAATCAGTATTCTATATCCAATACTAATTAGAGTATCACATGAAAAATATACCAACTTATCCCATTATTATTCATAAGAAAAATTATAAATTATTCATTTTACTATTTTTTTAGAAGAATCATTTTATCGAATTTTTGTCCTATCGAATTAAGCCCGATTTCAGTCAGCAACTTAACAATTATTTTATACAATGTATAAAAAATATAACTGCCTAGAAACTGTCTAAAACAAAAATCTACCCGATTGTTCAATTAATCTCTATTGGTTATTACCTGATTTTAAATATAATATGATTACTTATCATTCCCTTTTCTTTAAACCAATAAATAACCAACTAGTTTTAACATATACATGTCATCTAGAAATTTTAAACACATCAAAAGATGTTATTACTGATACCTTGATTATACTTCCAATAAGTAGGATGCCTGCTCATTACTCCGGTTTTTGCTTTTTACCTACGCGTGAAAACCATCACACGCTAAGTATTTACTTAGTGAGGCAATTAATAATATCTAGTGCAATATAACATAACTATAAATATAACATGTAATAGTATTCATGCATTTTGAATCACTAGATATGTCTTACCATCATGTTAATAATGTATTAACATAATATAAACCGGATATAAATTTCTTACCAATATACTTACCATAACATTGAGAGTTTGTAAACTCTTTCACCTAAAACTCTTTCACTTGTTTATCAATTATTTACCGATTCAATAGCCCGATTTAACAGCCCAAATATAGACCTATGAGGACCCTGGATACATGAGTCGAATATGCACCGAAGTTCTTCCCACACATTTATAAGGTTTTGCTTACCATAATACCAGCACATTTATAAGGTTGTGCTTACCATACACTAAGTGTCCTCTATGTACACTATAGTGTTATCCCAGTTATGCAGCGTGCTGCTGGACTCTATGGCACGCCAACTATATCCTGTCCCTCAATTGACTTATTTTGGCATAATTTTCGTATTTAATCCATCCATGGCAATGTATATCAATTTAAATTACATTGGGAAACTGAAATAACATTCATAGCATACCATTATCAATAACTAGTGATTGATGCATTTATTTTCAACATTTGACATATTTTATATGATCAATGACAATAAATATTATGTCAATATATATAACAGGTAGACTCATCACTAGGGATGGCAACGGGGCGGGGCGGGTTTTTGGCCGCCCCAAACCCGCCCCGATATACTAATCCCAAAACCCGCCCCGCCCCGCCCCGAGAATAAAATAATAATTTACCCGCCCCACCCTGATTTATAAACTCTAAACTCGACCTCGACTCGACCCGAAAATGTAAAAAATATATAAAATTTCATCGACGATAAAATGTTAGATTCGATCGAACGACCATTATATTTACAAAACATAAATTTCACAGACTTTAAACTATATAAAAAATAAAATAAAACTAATTAAATTACTCATATGAAGAAAAAAAATACATATTTAAAAAAATAAACTCGAACCATTGACTTTTAGAATCAGAAATGTTAAAATTCGAACAATATCTAACAAAAATTTACGATAAACACAAACTAAAAAAATAGCTTGAAACCCTTAAAAGTATTTATATAGTGGTATTTTTATAAATATAATAAAAATAAATTAAAAAAAATACCGGGGCGAGGCGGGGCGGGGAATTTTCATATCATATCCGAACCCGCCCCGCCCCGACTTTACATTTTTAAATACCCGCCCCGATCCCCGAAAATCATAAGAAAAAACCCGATCGGGGCACACCGGGTCGGGGACGAGTAATTTTGCCATCCCTACTCATCGCAAGTCCTACCAGTGATGTATAAAACATCAATGCATCATGTTATGTATGTATTGCACTCACATGATGCCTCAGTAGCAACCTTTACTATAGCATGTAGCTTTACTCTTGAATTTTTCCCTTATCTTTAAACTTGCTCGTAAAACAATCTTAATCACGTTCACGATCTATAAAATCATAATTTTCCAAACACATACATTTCAAAGCATATGTCAGTATCATTCTAACATAAGTACATATTAGGAATAAAATTCCTAAAAATCCTTTATTATTCATAAGCATCCCAATTTCACAAGAAAATCTTAAATCTCTTAAAAATAACCATAAAGTGAATTCTTTTAGAATTCACCTCAACTTTCCAAATTATTCAAAATGATCCCTTGCCATTAAACTTTAAATTCAAACACTTAACAACATAATCAAGTATTCTAAGAATACTTTCAAGTTTAACATATAACTTTCTAATCAATTTCCATTTCACTTTCAGTTTTCCTTAATGTACTATTTGATCTTCAACACTTTGAAAACTTCCAAATTGATCCAATTTGAACCCTTCTAACATTAAATTTCAGCATAGCACATCAACTATTCAACATTTGCACATTAATCCTTAAATTTCTCAAAATATGCAAAAAGGTCCCTAGAACCTAACAAAGTTCCAAATTGGTCCAAACAACATTCTAAGCCTTGTAATATCATTCTCACATCATTTCTAGCCTTAGGGAAATTTTCCATAAATTTTCCCAATTATTTTCCTATAGGCCGAACATAAAGGGTCTTTACTTTCAAAATTTTCCAACTTGATTCAATCATGAATCCAACTTCTAAACCTTATTTTCAAGCTTCTAAAATCATTTTCATATCAAAATCAACCCATTCCCATCCAATAATTTATTTCCTATTTGATCACTTGATTTTGACAAATTGTCAAAATGGTCACTAATATCCTCTCATGAGTTTTGGTATTAGAAAGCGTGCACATATAACCTTTACTTCTTGCATCAATACACATCTCAAACCATTATGGGATGCATCACTATATATTGTAAAATCCTTCCAGTTCTGGTTGTACCAAAACATGAGCTTCCGTTAATATCTTCTTCAATTTGTAAAATCTTTCTTGACACTTTTCTGTCCATATAATTGGCACACCTTCCCTTCATAGCTTAGTTATTAGAGCAGAAATCATTGAAAAGTCTTTCACAAACCACCGATAATAACCAACTAATCCCAAGAAACTTCTCACTTCGGAGGTAATTTGCAAAATTTTCCATTCAAGTATGGCTTGAACCTTCTTAGGATCAACTCGAACTCATTCCTCAGAGATTATATGTCAAGGAAGCTACGCGGGACAACGGTCGTAGTGACGACTTTGCGTATAGTTTCTTTCGAAGGATCGAAGAACTACTCACAAATGAGTATCGTGATCCTCTTTGGTTTTGAATAAACCAATATATCATCTATAAATACCACCACAAATTGGTCTAAAAATGGCTAAAATATCAATTCATCGGATCAATAAGCGAAGTAGCCAGTGTATTGTCCAAGGCATTACAAACTAGTAATGTAAACATCTGATTAGCTATCTTTGGTATATCTACTTCTTTGATCTTCAATCTATGATACCCGATTGAAGATAAATTTTAGAAAACAACGTTGCTCCTTTAAGTTTATCAAATAGGTCATCAATCTTTGGTAAAAGATATTTGCTCTTCACCGTCACTTTATTAAGTTGACGGTAATCCACATAACCTCCTTGATCCATCTTTCTTTTTCACAAACAAGGCTGGAGCTCTCCAATGTGATATACTTAGTCGTATAAAACCTTTATCCAATAATTCTTGTAATTAAGCCTTCAGCTCTTTAAGTTCTGTAGGAGCCATTCTATAAAGTGCCATTGATATTGATGTTAGTCCAGAATGCACATCAATACCAATTTTCCACCTCTCGATCTAGAGGTAATTCTAGCAACTCATCCAGAAAAACATCTAGAATTTCTGCATCGTAAATACTTTTTTCGGATTTATCCTTGTTTCCAAAATATTTATCACATGAGCTAAATAAGCTTCATACTCATGTAATAAAAATTTTCCAGCAATTCATTTTGTAAAACTCATGCTCAAATAATTTTGCCTTTCTCCCACAAATATAATTTCTTTTAAATAGTTTAAAGATGATTACAAAGAAGTATATGTTCATACATATTTTAATTAGCACCATAATCTCACAGAAAAAAATAAAACAAGTGGAAAGTTAATCTATAAATGTTTGTAGTGACTTAAAAACTAAGATAAGATAGTGCCTACAAACAAGTGGGAAAGCTTATTTTATAAATGTTTGTTGACATAAAGAGGCAATATAAAAGATGCAATAAATCAATGTATATATTTGATGCAATAAAGTTGCCTTTGTTATTTTCTATATCCAATACTAATTAGAGTATCACATGAAGAATATACCAACTTATCCCATTATTATTCATAAGAAAAATTGTAAATTATTCATTTTACTATGTTTTTTTCTTGTAAGAATCATTTTATCAATTTTTGTCCTATCGAATTAAGTCCGATTTCATGCAGCAACTTAACAATTATTTTATACAATGTATAAAGAATATAACTGCCTAAAACAAAAATCTACCCGATTGTTCAATTAATCTCTATTGGTTATTACCCGATTTTAAATATAATATGATTACTTATCATTCCATTTTCTTTAAACCAGTAAATAACCAACTAGTTTTAACATATACATGTCATCTAGAAATTTCAAACACATCAAAAGATGTTATTACTGATACCTTGATTATACTTCCAATAAGTAGGATGCCTGCTCCTTACTCTGGTTTCTGCTTTTTACCTATGCGTGAAAACCATCACACGCTAAGTATTTACTTAGTGAGGCAATTAATAATATCTAGTGCAATATAACATAATTATAACTATAACTATAACATGTAACTGTATTCATGCATTTTGAATCACTAGATATGTCTTAACACCATGTTAATAATGTATTAACATAATATAAACCGGATATAAATTTCTTACCAATATACTTGCCATAACATTGAGAGTTTGTAAACTCTTTCATCTGAAACTCTTTCACCTGTTTATCAATTATTTACCGATTTCATAGCCCGATTTAACAGCCCAAATATAGATTTAATAGGCCCGGATATAGACCTAATATGCACCGAAGTTCTTCCCATAAGTCATTTATAAGGTTGTGCTTACCATAATACCTGGACATTTATAAGGTTGTGCTTTCCATACACTAAGTGTCCTCTATGTACATTATAGTGCTATCCCGGTTATGCATCGTGCTGTTGGACTCTATGGCACGCCAACTATATCATGTCCCTCAATTGACTTATTTTGGCATAATTTTCGTATTTAATCCATCCATGGAAATGTATATCAATTTAAATTACAGTTCATACCCAAAATAATATTCATAGCATATCATTATCAATAACTAGTGATCAATGCATTTATTTTCAACCTTTGACATATTTTATATGACCAATGACAATAAATATATGCCAATATATATATACAGGTAGATCGCAAGTCATACCGGTGATGTATAAAACATCCACGTTTGATGTTATGTATGTATTGCACTCACCTGATGCCTCACTAGCAACCTTTACTATAGCTTGTAGCTTTACTCTTGAATTTTTCCCTTATCTTTAAACTTGCTCGTAAAACAATCTTAATCACGTTCACGATCTATAAAATCATAATTTTCCAAACACATACATTTCAAAGCATATGTTAGTATCATTCTAACATAAGTACATATTAGGAATAAAATTCCTAAAAATCCTTTATTATTCATAATTCTCCCAATTTCACAAGAAAATCTTAAATCTCTTAAAAATAACCATAAAGTGAATTCTTTTAGAATTCACCTCAACTTTCCAAATTATTCAAAATGGTCTATTGCCATTAAACTTTAAATTCAAACACTTAACAACATAATCAAGTATTCTAAGAATACTTTCAAGTTTAACACATAACTTTCTAATCAATTTCCATTTTACTTTCAATTTTCCTTAATGTACTATTTGATCCTCAACACTTTGAAAACTTCCAAATTGATCCAATTTGAACCCTTCTAACATTAAATTTCAGCATAGCACATCAACTATTCAACATTTGCACCTTAATCCTTAAATTTCCCAAAATATGCGAAAAGGTCCCTAGAACCTAACAAAGTTCCAAATTGGTCCAAACAACATTTTAAGCCTTGTAATATCTTTTTCACATCATTTCTAGCCTTACGGAAATTTTCCATAAGTTTCCCAATTATTTTCCTAAAGGCCGAACATGAAGGGTCTTTACTTTCAAATTTTACCAACTTGATTCAAGCATGAATCCAACTTCTAAACCTTATTTCCAAGCTTCTAAAATCATTTCCATATCAAAATCAACCCATTACCATCCAAGAATTCATTTCCTATTTGATCACTTGATTTTGACAAATTGTCCAAATGGTTAATAATAAAAAATTTGGGATATTACAATTCTTCCCCCTTAAGAAAAATCGTCCTCAATTTTCCTTACATACTTGGTTCAAAAAGATACGGATACTATTTTTTCATTATTTCTTCTGTTTCTCATATAGCTTCTTTTCTGATTGTCTATCTGTTTGAGGATGGAAAGCAGTGCTAAAGTGTAACCGAGTTCCCAATGCCTCATGCAATACACTCTAAAACCTGAAAGTAAACATTGGATCTCTATAAGAAATGATAGACATCGAAATTTCATGCAATCTAACAATTTCCTTAATATATAACTCCGCCAACTTGTTCAAGGAATAATCTGTTCGAACTGGTATGAAATGTGTCGTTTTAATCAAACGGTCTACAATCATCCAAACCGAATATTTCTTTATGGACGTCCATGGTAGACCTGTTACAAAATCCATTGTAACTTTTTTCCCATTTCCACTATGGAATTGAGATCGGGTATAACAACCCTGATGGAACTTGATATTCCACCTTTACTTGTTGACATGCTAAACATTTAGCAACAAACTCGGTGATTGCTCGCTTCATACAGGTCACCAAACAACTCTTTACATCTTTATACATTTTGTTGTCTCACGGATATATAATTAAATGACTAAAATGTGCTTTCAAAATATTTCCCTTTTTAAATCCTCACCTTCGAGGAATATACACACGCCCCTATAACATAAGCATATATTTGATTTTACTTCAAAATCCTTAAATTCACCACATTCAACTTGCTTCTTCTTTTACAAGCATTCATTATCCTTTGTTTGTAACTCTTTAATCTTTTTTTTATCGAGTAGGTTTGATTTGAAGCTCAGCCATTATTGCACCATTTTTCAGAACTTTAATCGAGCATTCAATTTTCTTAAGGCAGAAAATGTCTCCCACTAAGTGCATCCGCTACCATATTAGTCTTCCCGGATGGTAATCAATGATTACATCATAATCTTTAATCAATTTTATCCATCTTTTTTGCCTCAAATTAAGCTCATTTTGAGACAACAAATATTTCAAACTTTTATGATCCATGAAAATGTAGCATTTTTTTCAACATATAAGTAGTAACGCCAAATCTTCAAAGCGAACCCCACTACAGCCAATTTTAGATCATGAGTAGGATAATTCCTCTCATGAGTTTTGAGCTGTTGAGAAGCGTACACTATAACCTTTACTTCTTGCATCAATACACATCTCAAACCATTATGGGATGCATCACTATATATTGTAAAATCCTTCCCAGATTCTGGTTGTACCAAAACATGAGCTTCCGTTAATATCTTCTTCAATTTGTAAAATCTTTCTTGACACTTTTCTGTCCATATAATTGGCACACCTTCCCTTCATAGCTTAGTTATTAGAGCAGAAATCATTGAAAAGTCTTTCACAAACCACCGATAATAACCAACTAATCCCAAGAAACTTCTCACTTCGGAGGTAATTTGCAAAATTTTCCATTCAAGTATGGCTTGAACCTTCTTAGGATCAACTCGAACTCATTCCTCAGAGATTATATGTCCAAGGAAAGCTACTTGGACAAACTGCGATTGTACTTTTTGACTTTGCATATAGTTTCTTTTCTCGAAGGATCTGAAGAACTACTCACAAATGAGTATCGTGATCCTCTTTGGTTTTTGAATAAACCAATATATCATCTATAAATACCACCACAAATTGGTCTAAAAATGGCTAAAATATCCAATTCATCAGATCAATAAAAACGGCCGGTGTATTGGTATGTCCAAAAGGCATTACCACAAACTCGTAATGTCGTATCTAGTTCTGAAAGCTATCTTTGGTATATCTACTTCTTTGATCTTCAATCTATGATACCCCGATTGAAGATAAATTTTAGAAAACAACGTTGCTCCTTTAAGTTTATCAAATAGGTCATCAATCTTTGGTAAAAGATATTTGCTCTTCACCGTCACTTTATTAAGTTGACGGTAATCCACACATAACCTCCTTGATCCATCTTTCTTTTTCACAAACAAGACTGGAGCTCTCCAATGTGATATACTTAGTCGTATAAAACCTTTATCCAATAATTCTTGTAATTAAGCCTTCAGCTCTTTAAGTTCTGTAGGAGCCATTCTATAAAGTGCCATTGATATTGATGTTAGTCCAGAATGCACATCAATACCAATTTTCCACCTCTCGATCTAGAGGTAATTCTAGCAACTCATCCAGAAAAACATCTAGAATTTCTGCATCGTAAATACTTTTTTCGGATTTATCCTTGTTTCCAAAATATTTATCACATGAGCTAAATAAGCTTCATACTCATGTAATAAAAATTTTCCAGCAATTACAGCTGTAAACTCATGCTCAAATAATTTTGCCTTTCTCCCACAAATATAATTTCTAAACCATCTGCTTCTTTTAAGATTTTTTTAATCGACATTCAACCGTAGCCTCTTATACCGATAGCCAAACCATTCCAAGAATGACTTCAAACTCTTGGAAAGGCAATTCTTTAAGATTAGCTGGAAATTCTCTTTCTTGAATCTTTATGGGGCACTTTTTACTTATTCAAACTACTTTGGCGTTTTGCCCTAATGGATTAATAGCAACTACCTCACTTGAAATTTGTTCTACTAGAATATTTCTTTCGAGTATATTTTTCTTTGAATTTTTTTAGAAAAGAATTCCCATGAAATCTGTTCTGGAAGAATCCGTGCAGTGACTACATTCCACTACACGCTCACTTGCTCCATTAGAAGGGATACTACTCCTTTTAACTTTCCTTGATCATCACAAAAAATCCTACTCAACATGATCTTAATATCATTTAACCAATAATTAGCAGACCATAGAATCAACATCGATTGTCACCTTTAAATTCTAATGCTTTCATTTTCCTTAATTCCTTTGAATCGACATCGATACTCGTCGATTTACAATGACATCCATTGCTTGAAGAAATAAGCCTTGATCTTGTAAATGCATATTTCGTTGTTCTGAACCAATGGCTCTATATCTGCTGATCCTAAGGCGGATTTTAGTTCACCTTATTACTTTCACTCGGCGGGCATATCACAATCGATTGCCTAACAAGATTCTCGATGATCTAACATATGTTAATGTCACAATCATCCATTTTTTTATGTAAGGAGCAACAATACTAATTACTAGGCATCCAATTATATTCATACAAGTATCAGTAAATTTTGACATCCTAGTGGCATGTTTAATTTCGACTATTTATATACCTGATTTACGTCCAGAACCGGCTAAACCTGTAGCTCTAATACCAATAAATGTAACACACTAATCAGTATTCTATATCCAATACTAATTAGAGTATCACATGAAAAATATACCAACTTATCCCATTATTATTCATAAGAAAAATTATAAATTATTCATTTTACTATTTTTTTAGAAGAATCATTTTATCGAATTTTTGTCCTATCGAATTAAGCCCGATTTCAGTCAGCAACTTAACAATTATTTTATACAATGTATAAAAAATATAACTGCTTAGAAACTGTCTAAAACAAAAATCTACCCGATTGTTCAATTAATCTCTATTGGTTATTACCTGATTTTAAATATAATATGATTACTTATCATTCCCTTTTCTTTAAACCAATAAATAACCAACTAGTTTTAACATATACATGTCATCTAGAAATTTTAAACACATCAAAAGATGTTATTACTGATACCTTGATTATACTTCCAATAAGTAGGATGCCTGCTCATTACTCCGGTTTTTGCTTTTTACCTACGCGTGAAAACCATCACACGCTAAGTATTTACTTAGTGAGGCAATTAATAATATCTAGTGCAATATAACATAACTATAAATATAACATGTAATAGTATTCATGCATTTTGAATCACTAGATATGTCTTACCATCATGTTAATAATGTATTAACATAATATAAACCGGATATAAATTTCTTACCAATATACTTACCATAACATTGAGAGTTTGTAAACTCTTTCACCTAAAACTCTTTCACTTGTTTATCAATTATTTACCGATTCAATAGCCCGATTTAACAGCCCAAATATAGACCTATGAGGACCCTGGATACATGAGTCGAATATGCACCGAAGTTCTTCCCACACATTTATAAGGTTTTGCTTACCATAATACCAAAGACATTTATAAGGTTGTGCTTACCATACACTAAGTGTCCTCTATGTACACTATAGTGTTATCGATTATGCAGCGTCTTTCTTTGGACTCTATGGCACGCCAACTATATCCTGTCCCTCAATTGACTTATTTTGGCATAATTTTCGTATTTAATCCATCCATGGCAATGTATATCAATTTAAATTACATTGGGAAACTGAAATAACATTCATAGCATACCATTATCAATAACTAGTGATTGATGCATTTATTTTCAACATTTGACATATTTTATATGATCAATGACAATAAATATTATGTCAATATATATAAATGGTAGACTCATCACTAGGGATGGCAGCGGGGCGGGCGGGTTTTGGCCGCCCAAACCCGCCCGATATACTAATCCCAAAAACCCGCCCGCCCGCCCGAGAATAAAATAATAATTTACCGCCCCACCCTCGATTTATAAACTCTAAACTCGACCTCGACTCGACCCGAAAATGTAAAAAATATATAAAATTTCATCGACGATAAAATGTTAGATTCGATCGAACGACCATTATATTTACAAAACATAAATTTCACAGACTTTAAACTATATAAAAAATAAAATAAAACTAATTAAATTACTCATATGAAGAAAAAAAATACATATTTAAAAAAATAAACTCGAACCATTGACTTTTAGAATCAGAAATGTTAAAATTCGAACAATATCTAACAAAAATTTACGATAAACACAAACTAAAAAAATAGCTTGAAACCCTTAAAAGTATTTATATAGTGGTATTTTTATAAATATAATAAAAATAAATTAAAAAAATATAGAAGGCGAGGTGGGCGGGAATTTTCATATCATATCCGAACCCGCCCCTACCCGACTTTTTACATTTTTAAATACCCGCCCCGATCCCCGAAAATCATAAGAAAAAACCCGATCGGGGCACACCGGGTCGGGGACGAGTAATTTTGCCATCCCTACTCATCGCAAGTCCTACCAGTGATGTATAAAACATCAATGCATCATGTTATGTATGTATTGCACTCACATGATGCCTCAGTAGCAACCTTTACTATAGCATGTAGCTTTACTCTTGAATTTTTCCCTTATCTTTAAACTTGCTCGTAAAACAATCTTAATCACGTTCACGATCTATAAAATCATAATTTTCCAAACACATACATTTCAAAGCATATGTCAGTATCATTCTAACATAAGTACATATTAGGAATAAAATTCCTAAAAATCCTTTATTATTCATAAGCATCCCAATTTCACAAGAAAATCTTAAATCTCTTAAAAATAACCATAAAGTGAATTCTTTTAGAATTCACCTCAACTTTCCAAATTATTCAAAATGATCCCTTGCCATTAAACTTTAAATTCAAACACTTAACAACATAATCAAGTATTCTAAGAATACTTTCAAGTTTAACATATAACTTTCTAATCAATTTCCATTTCACTTTCAGTTTTCCTTAATGTACTATTTGATCTTCAACACTTTGAAAACTTCCAAATTGATCCAATTTGAACCCTTCTAACATTAAATTTCAGCATAGCACATCAACTATTCAACATTTGCACATTAATCCTTAAATTTCTCAAAATATGCAAAAAGGTCCCTAGAACCTAACAAAGTTCCAAATTGGTCCAAACAACATTCTAAGCCTTGTAATATCATTCTCACATCATTTCTAGCCTTAGGGAAATTTTCCATAAATTTTCCCAATTATTTTCCTATAGGCCGAACATAAAGGGTCTTTACTTTCAAAATTTTCCAACTTGATTCAATCATGAATCCAACTTCTAAACCTTATTTTCAAGCTTCTAAAATCATTTTCATATCAAAATCAACCCATTCCCATCCAATAATTTATTTCCTATTTGATCACTTGATTTTGACAAATTGTCAAAATGGTCACTAATAAAAAAATTGGGATATTACAATTTAGAATCCAAATTATTCTATAATTATTCTTCTAACGGTACGGCCGATATCAGTCAAGTTGTTTGTTATTATAAATCAAACATATTGGAGTTTACATACCAAAAAAACCTAGCTATGGTTTATTTTAAAGAAACAAATAAGAAAATATAAAGAGTATTGTAAATTAATGCGTCCAAATGTGGTGGCTGTTTATGATATGGGTTTCCTTAATTTCTCTAATTTAATACAAACATACATACATATTGTCACGGGTTAGATTTTCAACCTAACAAATCGCGTAATATACGATGTTTTCAAGACAAACGTCTAAGTCAGTCTAATTTATCTTTTTAAAAATCAAACTCTTCCTAGACAATGTAACACAAAATCATTCTAAGCGAAACTAAACAAAGAGAATAGCTACAAAGAACGCAATAAAGAATTAGAGTAAATGCCTTTGATTACTCAAAAGATGGATGATTACAAATGAGGTGAGGAGACCTCAATTTATAGTTGAATCTTCATACAATGAATGGTCAAGATCAATTTACATCGGTGGCTCATAGTGAAAGCTACCTACCACATCCTAGCTAACTAAGGAAACTTTATCGCCTTGGAATACTTTCCGTAGGTTCGTGTTCACATGAATATTCACATAGGTGAATATTCTTATTCATTGAAATATTCCATGGTAAGATGCCATCAATTAATTTATCAAGTTCAATGTGATCGGGTCTTCTATTAGTCTCCAACGGTCGAGTTAAGTCATTGGTCTTCCAAGCAAGCCAAGATTTTACAAAAAAACCTCTTGAGCATCTAGTTGCGCATGTGTCTAGGTTGCTAACTCGTGGGACGTGACAACACATTTAAAGAAAAAAAAAGATGAAAGTAATTCATTTCTCTATGATTTAATTAATTATTAGTGGTCAACAATCTCTAGAGCTGGTAATTAAAGCTCTCAGTTGACACTCTATCCTTCCCCTAAGTTGTGGGTTCAAGACTCAGTAGAAGCAAAATTACCATTTCTCCCTCCCTAGGTAGAAATTGTTCAAAAAAATTAATTATTAGTGGAAATTTACCTTTGCATGATAAGACAACTTTGACCCTTGTTGGCAAGATTATCAATCAAGCTCAATATCCGAATGCAATGAATGATGCATCAAATGAGTCCAACTATGTTTTAACAGTAACCATGATTTAGAAAACATTAGTATTGACTGAGAAATAATTTGACATAAATAAATTAAGTTTAACTGTGTCGTGGTACAAAATTATTGTCTTAAAATAAAATCCATCACGATTGGTGTAATCACTACATTGAACGATCTCAAGATTAACACGGTCTTTTCAAAAAATCGTACACTCAAAATCTGGAGTGAACGATAATAATAGTACTCTTCTCGGATAATCGGAACTCGAAAACAGAGAAAAAAACGAGGAAGTAGAGAGTTTTGTTTAAGAAAATGTGTTTTGCTCTGTTAGAAAACGGTAAAAAATCACTTAAAGCGTTGTTAGATTTAAATAATCCAAGAAAACACAGTTTTGTCATGTTTAATTCTTTGTCAGAAAACGGTCAAAAATAACTTAAATGTTGCAATAGAAATGGTTCAGAAATGCCACAGTTGTGATCCAATTCAATAGCTGGATTTAAGGCTGAATTAAAGCATTGCTGGAAGTTGATCGGTCCAATCCAATTAACCACAAATAAGCAGCCACATTAACTGTCATTAAAACATGTCTGAAACGTTTCAATTTAAGTTCTAATAAATAATTGAGGAGATGAATAATTCTTTCACAATCAAGGAAAAACCTTACAGATTTTCTCAAAAAAAATATGCTCACGGAACGTGTTAATACGAACACAAATTAAACTGAATCGGCCAGCAATGAAACCTACGTGCGAGGTCCTTGTCATTCTACTATTCGATAAGGAGGAAAAAAAATACTCTAAATCCGTCTTGAAACACTTTCCAACCCAATACAAAATTTATGTCCCAATATAAATGCTTGATCGCTTTTTCTGCGATACATGATGTGAAGCAGATCCGGCCTTTCCTCTAAACGTTGTTGTCAATGGTTGGGCGTTCTTTAACAATACATGTGAATTGTTATTTGTTAACCACTTGAATACTTGGCTCAATGTTTGGGGGGTCGGTTCTTACAATTTATTTCTTTATCTATTTTTTTAATCAGACAGCGACACATGTCATAGTTTGATTGGATAATTAAATTTATTAAATTAAAATTGTGATTAAATTGATAAAATGTGTAAATAATGAAGATCAAATATATAATTTATATATTATTTAATCTGTCATGCCAACATTTTTGTTAATTTTTAACTGTCAATGACTTGATTGATACTATTTAAATAGTTAAATGATTTGATTAATTTTTTTAGAACAATTTCTACCTAAGGGGAGGGGGAAGGGAAATTTTGCTCGTAATGGGTCTTGAATTCACAATCTAAGAGAAGGGGTGTTAACTGGGAGCTTTAACCAGCTGCTCTAGAGATTGTTGACTATTTGATTGATAAAATTTAAAGCTCAATGGTCAAAATTAAACTTCCTCTATAGTTAAGTGACTCTAGAAGTAGTTTACCCAATTAGTTTTATGTTAGAGGTAGATACAATTTTTACGTGGGTAAATTACTCAATGCACTAACCGTGGAAAAATTAAATTTAGAGGTTAAGAATTTAGTGGTTTAAAGCTTAGGGATTTAAGTTTATATATTTATGATTTAGGGTTTATGGTTAGAATTTAGGGTTTAAAGCTTAGGGTTTAGTGTAATAAGGTTAGAGATTTAGGCATTACCCTAAATCCTAAATTCTAACCATAAACTCTAAATTCTAGCTATAAATTCTAAACCATATATCTAAATCTAAACTCCTATCATAAACTTTAACATTTAAATTAAATCCCTAACCACTAAATTTAATCGGTTTGTAAAAACTTTTTTTCCGACCACATGTGTGTTGAACAATTACTCTTTTACGTGCTATTGCCAAATTTTGTGAGTGGTGGATATTTGTTTGAATTATTTATTTTTTTAGAAAAAAATTATTTCTGTAACGAGTTAAACAAATCAAAATAGTATGGATAAAGAAGCGAATAGAAAGGATAATTCCTTGAAAAAAATGACAATTTTATGTTCAAATTCGGTTTTTTATTTTAATAAATTAATAATATTTTTGTTTGATAACTACATAATTATAACATATTTTTTAATTAAATAAAAAGATATTACACTCTCATGTCAAGATAAGATGAATATACTTAATCACTAGACCAATTAATTGTCTCACCTGATCTGAATAAGGCTAAGACACTTTGCAAATTGCAGACTTGTGTATATGATTCAATGCATCATTTTGTCACATCTGGTTTTCCCAATTTTGATGGAGATCCTTGTACCCTTTCAAGTGCATTACAGATATGAGAACATGTTACAGGAAAAACAGAGGGGAGAGGAATCCGAACTCTTCGTTTTCTTATCTCAAATATTCATATATGATACTCATTAACCCGAGTAACATAGTCTATGAAAACTGTGCTCGACTGTTGTTCCTTCCGTAGTCATCATAAGCTGGCCGGGTTCTTAAGAAAAGCAGAAAACTGAAGATTAGTCCTAAGAGGGAAATGCAGCCCCACCATATGAATGTCTGCAGATAGCAGTCCCTGCCCATGCACACCATTGCTTCCTCCAAGTAGTTTTCCTGCTGGCTAGCGCTTTCGGCATTAGAATCGTACGCTAAGGCCGCAAGGAGACCATACAGTAGCGATCCGATGGGGATGTTGGTGATGAGGATGTTGTGGTTGACACTCACACTTTTAGGCCCAAATAGCTCTGACGTGATGGAAACAGCCGCCGAAAATACGAACCCCGAGCTTAATCCGATCATGGCCGTGCCGGCATGCAGTGCTACCTCACTACCTGATGAGGCAAGTAAAAAGAAGGCTATTGGGGTTGGCACCATTGCAACTGCTAGCCACCCAGTCCTTGCAAAATACACCTTGCTGCATTGATAAAACGTTTAAGTTTCCATCATTTATTTGTCAAAAGCAACATGTTTTACATCAGAATTCATTCTTCGATTATAAAGCAATTTCGATACACAATTGCTTCCGATCGAGTTCTATGAACATATAGTCAATGACTACCGAAATCTAATACTGTCCCTAGAGTCAACTAGTACAGAACTAATACTATTTTGCAGTAAATACATACTCATGCAGGAATTCTGGTGCAGCTGAAAGCAAACGACCGAAGAATGAGAAAGTGGAGTAAAGAGTCACGACCGTACTAATCTGGGAGTAGTATCCGAGTGATTGGGCAATCTGACCTAGATTATTGCTATAAACCAGCCCTATTGTCCCACCACAGAAATAGGCCACATAATATAGCCAGAAATCCCACCGGCGGACTAGCAACGTTGCAGGATGTTCTTCACCTAGTACTTTTATTCTTCCTTTCTCTGTTATCATCCCTAAGAACCCTTCTTCGTTTCTTACGGAAAATGGATCGACACTCGAGCGATTAATTGGATCATTTCCAATCAATTCCTTGTGGAGCTGATCAGGGTCATCAGGATCAACCAAGCTGAATGTGGAGCCCTCGAGACAAAAGGCGGTATGTAAGGTATGACGAGCCCAATTCCTACCACAGACAATACCCGGAAAACACAAAGGTAGGAGCAAAAGGATTAAGGCACCCACTAGCAGAATGCGTGCGCTAAATGCCTGAGATGACAGTGAATTCAAAAGGAGAAGATACAGGCCAGTGAAAACAGCTAAAACATTAAGGACAACAAAAATGAAGGAATCCCAACTAGTAGCGCCTGCGGACCGAAGCTGCGAAGGCGGTTGGCGGACGATGGGGACAACGGCTAGGCTTGAAGCAAGAAGAGGTACAAATGCGTTTAAGACGAGATAGAGTGTGTCGTCATCGGGGTTTATCGCATTGGCTATCAGAGTGTAAAGTGCGGCACTCACGCCATTGAAACCGATGGTGAGGGGCAAAGCTAGTGCCCTGTTGGTTGGGAAATTTCGGATGCATAAAACATAGCAGACCGTGTTGAACCAACAGATGCTACAACCAGCTACTAAACACAGAAGAAATACCTGCCACAAATTCGGATTTACATAACTGAGCAAATGGTTACCCCCAGTGCAAGAAAGTTAGGTTAGAATGAAAGGTTGCTGACTTGTCCAACAGACGCTTGTCCAGTTAAAGTTTACGGGTAGTTTTCAATCAACATCGTACAACTTTTATATTTTGTACAAAAAACAAAATGTCATTAATAAAAATCCATGAACTCCGTGGTTATTTTTGGTTCAATGTGGAGCAGTGTGGTTCACTGGTTTATTAAGTCAAACAATGAGAACAAGAACCATTTTCTTTCTCATATCATTCAAGTTCTTGGCAAAACAGATGCTAAAAGTGTTGAAAAGATTTGAGAAAACTTGAACTTACCAGGAAATAAGGCAAGGAGATGAGTTGTTTAATGACAAGCCATTGAAAACCGTATCCTAAAACACCGAAGAAAGCAGACATGAACAAGACAGCCCACAGCGGCAACCACACCAAAGACATACCGCAACACCAACCAAAAGCTTTCCCCATGTCGGAAGCGACAGACAGGTAATTCAACTGAACCTGAGATATCCCGAGAACCGATTTAAACGTCGAAGAGTAGGAGGAGAAGTCGAAGTTGGTCCCTGTGAAAGCTTGTATCCATGTGGTTGCAATCAGTATCATCCATTTTCTTGATTGTCCCACCATTGTTGCCCCCAGAACTCCTACACTTTTGCGGGGAAGAAAAAGGGAGAGATGTAGTAAAGACAAGAAACTTGGAGTGTTGGAATGGAGCTAGTTAAGGATTTTCCTAGATCGGAGGGTTTGGTTTTTGGATAGGGGAGGTTAAACCATTTTAATTCGAGGGAAAAGATTATATTAATTTTAGAATGCTTAATTTTTTTAATAAAATTAAAAGGATTAATAGCAAAATAAGTGTCAAAACTATACATATTGTTCATTTTTTGTGCCTAAACTCTTTTAACTTAATTTAAAAAATCCTAAATTTTCTAAAATTCACAAAATAACAAAAAAATCTCTAAATTCGTCCACTATCGTCGCCCTTCATCACGTTTTTGACAACGGAATGAAGCCTCCTTCTCTCGCTATAACACCCACATGTCGTTCGTCATTCGATCGATCGTCGTTTGTCGCTCATTATTTCTTTTGCGAATGACATTCTTTCGACGTTAGACACATCGTTCATCAATTTTCGACGATGGGAGGATGGGATAAATGATCTTGGAAGTCCAATGACGGACGTGGTGGACATGTCGTCGGCGATTGATGGCGGCAACAATTGAAATCATGATTTTAGACTTAGGGTTTTGAGGATTTAGGGACTTGATGATCATTTTGAGATTTTTTTGAAAATTTCATATTTTTTTAAAATTTTTTAATTTTTTAAAATAAAATAAAACAAAAATACAACATGTCGTGTGTGAAGCATTGATTGAGCAATATTTATATAACGAACTAACCGTAAAATGATAACAGAATAAAACTTCAAGCACCTAAATTGATTAAAGATAAAACGTTAGACACTTATTTCGAGCGAAAAATAGTTTAGGCACAAAAAATGAACAACATATATAGTTTGAGCATTTATTTTATTATTAAGCTAAATTAAAATTTAAAAACTAAAATATTTAAAATTCCTTCGTCATGATTTCTTTTTAATTTATAGAAGAATAAAATACAAACAGTCAAAGATTTAATATAATAAGTTGGGTTTTGACAAATTAGTTATTAAATTATGTTTGCAACGTTAAAACAATTACTATTTTTTCCATCAAGGATTTTACTCAAACTTAAAGAAAAATATTA